>JYJE01001799.1:411-42197 GCA_000983655.1 Zymoseptoria brevis
CTCCTTCTAAACCTCCTCGATTACTAGCGACTATATACTATCTATACCCTACGCTATTATCTCCTTTACGACTATAGAGCGCTACTAAATATTTAGCCCTTCTACGACCTTCGACTTCGACTATACGAAACGTTTAATAGAGTCCTCGGCCGTAGGCTATACTAAACGCTTACTAGTAAGTAGAATAGCGTCGATAAGGGAGTTAAAGCAACTAGATATCTTATTAGAGGCCGACGCCTTAAGCCTCTTATAGGCCTTTATAAGCTCGGCGGCATCTCGACGATAGTTAGTAGTCTCTTCTACGCCTTAAGACTCGTCTTACGTCGTTATACTCGTATTACCGCTACTACCTATAACCCTATCGATACTCTAAGTAAAAGCGCTAGTAGTAGTAGTACCGGCAAATAGCTAATCTAGCGTAGACTCGAATTATAATAGCTTCGTTACGAACTTCTTAGAGCCCTTATATGTTTCCTAATATACCTTTATAACCTCCGGCGACGTATAAGGGTAACCGGTAGCCGGATCCTTACTCTAACCTAATAAGTCGTAGAGTTCCTTCTATATCTTCTAGTCTTACTTTAAGCCGCGATACTTAGTTATATACGACGATACGGTAAAGAACCTATGCCTACTAACCGGTATAATAGCCTTTATAGCTTCTACTATAAATAGAAACGCCTACGGCTTAATACTACTATCTGCTCGTATACTAGCCTTATACTACTTATTCGCCTTATTTATTAACGCCTTAATCTCTTCCTCTTCCTATACGAACCGTAGCTCTATACCTAGAGCCGGTATACCCTTAAATTAAGACCCCTTAATACTCGATAATACCGATAAAGCTCTCGAGGCTTAACGAGCCTAGCTATTCGTATATAGTAATAAGAAGGTAGACGTTCGAGAAGGTGTTTATAAAGGAGCTAGAGTCCGGACAATAAGAGTAGGAGTATTAAATATAGGGGGAGGGGGGGATTATAGTTATTCTAACTACGTAAATAGTATATCCGAGAGCGACGGATTAATAACTATATTACCGGCCTAAGAGGCTATTAATTAAGAAGACTAAGAAGAAGACTAAGAAGCTATAGTAGTCTATATAACGCGTTAACTATAATAATACCTCTAACGCGAGGTAGCTATAAACATAGACTAATAAGCTAACTAAACCTTACTTATAGTATCTAGTTCTACCGGACAACTAGACGATTCTAAGTAAGATTAACCTTCTACTAACAATAATACTATTACGAGTCTATTGCCGACGACATGGTCTAAGCGTTCAATCCACACTACTCATCTACCGGACACGCCCTTAGACCTGACTGCCAAGGAAGATCGCTATCCATCGTCCGCGACAGGGAGAGATACGGACGTGCTCTGATTGGTGCGAAAATCGGATATCCGACTCCATCGTTCTATTCTTCATTCGGAACATTCGGAACATCGTATATCGATCGCGCGAGCGATGAAGATGAACATGCTTGCCATAGAGATGCGCTAGCACAGGATAACTGTTCCCTCCAAGAATTCATATCGGCGCGTGAACTACTTTAGTAATAGTCGTGCCATCGTCTAATACCTCTGTCTCGTCCGCCAAGGCATAGCCTCGCCATTTCGGCAGCACAATGGCAAACATCAACCAGTAAACCGCGCCGAGGGTGAGCCTGCAGGTGCCGTCAGTATAGCAGTCCTGAATGAACGAAGTGCCGCCCGACTTACACTGCAATGCCGACCAAAGCATAAGCTGCCGCCCCGAAAACACCCTTCGCCTTCTGAGCTGGACTTGGGAAGAATGGCGCGACGAGAAGAGCCACGCTGACGCCTATCCGAACGACGACTCCTGGAATCCAGGCTTTGTATGGTCGTTGCAAGTCCGGCCGTCTGAAGCGAACCCAGATGAGGCCAAAGCTGACAGCAAGAGCGGAGATCTGAGCTGGATATCCTTCCACTTCTAGGATGAAGGAGTACACATCTCCGGTCGGGATTGCCAGCACCAGGATCGATGGGATGTAGTGTACGAGCAGTCCGCCGAGGGGCGAGCCGAACGGCGCGTTGGAGGATAGGACGCGCGAGAGAGGAATGAGGCCTGTTCGTGCAATTTCCTGGTTCAGTCGAGCGAGAGCGAAAGTCACGACCATGACGTTGCCAAGACAGCCTAGCGCTACCATGAGAGGGAGGAAGCGGCGTCCGATAGACGTGCCGAAGACTCGTTCGAAGTAGAGGGCGGCGATGAGGCCACCACTGCTCCGGACCTCGTCGAGAGGTACGACGCTGAAGTAGGCGATGTTCACCAGGAGGTACATCCCGCATGCGGTCACCAGGGCGGTGAGTGTGACGGACTTGAGCGTTCGGATAGGGTTCTTGACTTCGTTGAGGACATTATTGACGTTGTTGAGGCCGGCGAACGAGTAGAAGACTTTGAGGATCGAGGTTGCGATTGCACCGAGGGACCAGATGCTGCCAGTCCAGAGACCAGTCCAGGACCATTGTAGATGGTTGACTGTGGGGGTTTGAAGCGCGCTTGCGGTATCATTGTGGCGGAACAGGACGACGAAGACGCCACTGAGGATCATGAAAATCATCATGACGATCTTGATCCAGCCGAGGGCATTTTGTATGCGAATGCCGTTCTTCATGAAGCAGGCATGAACAAACGTAACCCAGGTCAACAATCCGACAGCGATGGCTTTGCGAGCGACTTCGGATCCATCAAATCCAAAGGCGAAAAGCATGTACTGAGCGAAGATGATGCAGTTGCTTGCGGTGAATCCGAGCAGGATCGCCTGTGTGGCCACCAATATACTGACAAGATACTTTGGCTTGCGGTAGGTGAACTCGAGATAAACTTTGTCTCCTCCGGAGCGTGGCAACATGGATCCGAACTCCAGAGCGACCATTAATCCGAAGTATGCTAGGAGAGCGCCGAAGATCCATAATGTCAATGCCAGACCTGGGGAACCGACAGCTGCAAGGATTGTTCCGGGTACGGCGAAGATTCCTGATCCAAGAACGCGTGAGATGGTCAAGATATATGCACTGCTCCAGGTGAGGTTGCGACCAAGTGCACTCGTCTCGGGCAGTACATCGGCCTCGACGTCGGAGGGAGAAGGCTTGATTTCGACGGCGGAGTCATGGCGCTCAGTTCCGTCAATGGCGTGGTAGCTTTCGGCGATAGGTCCTGACAGCAGCGATGTACTCTCGGATATGTTGTTGCCATCACCCTTCTGTGACGCCATGATGAAGGTCCGAGATAGCAACGTCTCCAGCAATAGGATATGAAGATGGAGTTGCCGTAGGCAGGGCTGGCATCGCCTTTTCCTGTGATGGAGGGACTGGTAGAACCTGTAGTCAGCTGGTGAACAATCACATCATGATGGCACTGAAGGCGTATTCATTTCCAAGCAAATGGAGGCTCTTGTGTATCCTGGAAATCACCCGGAACCCTGATACACTGCGGTACTTTGAAACGATGGAGGCGATAGAACTATTGCATCACGCAATCCCAGGGACACTTGACGACTCATGCCCGGCGGAGGCGGATGATGGTCATATCGGCACGGACACACGTCTTGTGCATGCTGCGTTGTTGAAGAACCACGCAGCGCAGCGCATAGTCTTGTCAATGCACGTCTGTTGTGATCTGTCCTCGAAGTTTTGGTGATTGTTGTGGTTGTGGTTATGTACAGCAAAAGAGATCCATGTGATGTGAGCAGAAGCTACCGAGGTCGAGGCCGACTTCTGTTCGTTTAGCCCAAATGGGCGACCGTATGAATTCGGCACGACCGCGACACGCTTTTCACACCGACGCGTCTCCTCTTTTGGTGGGGCAACCTTTTTAGGCAAACAGCAACACTCCCAAAGCACTCTCTCAACTTCAGTAAATCATCTACACCAACTCTTCGCCGACAACATCACCGCCACCACCCCCACCATGGGTATCACAATCCCCACCTCACTCTCTCCCTCACCAACTAACACCACCTCTTCCCAGACTACGGCTACACCACCACCTCCTACGGCGCCCAAGGCGGAGCCTCCGGCGGCGGCTTCATGCCGGGCTCCCAATCCGCCAACGACAACAGCGCAACCAAACGCACCGGCTACGGCAAAGACACCCTCCGCCCCGTCACCATCAAACAACTCCTCGACGCCCACCACCCCCACCCGGACGCCGACCACTTCATGGTCGACGACACGGAAATGACCCAAGTCACCTTCATCGGACAGATCCGCAACATCTCCACGCAAACCACAAACGTGACCTACAAAATGGACGACGGCACGGGAAGCATCGAGGTCAAAGTGTGGATTGACGCGGAAGCGTTTGAGCCCGCGGAAGGAGGAGGAGGAGGAGGAGGGAAACAGAGACCGTTGGAGCAGGGGTATGCGAGGGTGTGGGGACGACTAAAGGCGTTTAATAATAAGAGACATGTGGGTGCGATTAATGTGCGGCCGATTCAGGATTTCAATGAGATTTCGTATCATTTGTTGGAGGCGACGGTGGTGCATTTGCAGCTTACCAAGGGGCCGCCGGGGGGTGGTGGGGAGCAAGGTGGACAGGCAGTGAATGGGTATGGACAACAACTGGCGCTGCAGAATGGTGGTGGTGGTGGAGGAGGGGATATCTCGGGCGTGAGTGCGTCGGCGAGGAAAGTGTATTCGTGTTTGAAGAGTACGCCGCAGACGAATGAGGGGTTGCATGCGCAGGATATCGCGGGGAGGGTGAATATGGAGTTGAGCGAGGTGATGAAGGCGGGTGATGAGTTGTTGGGGTTGGGGAGGGTGTATACGACGGTGGATGATGCGACATGGGCGATTTTGGAGATTTGATCGGGAGAGAGACGGATGGAGGACATGGAGATCTGCTAGGGACCTCGGACGAGTGGAGAGGCATGAGCGAGGAAAGACTGCGGCAGGTATGTCGAGGTGATCAAGAACGCTGCCATGAGTCCAAGTGGGATGGTCGCAGAAGAGCAGAGACCGGGCACTGAAAGGCTGAGATGCACATGTGCCACAGAGACGGTGTATCCGACACACGGAATGGATTCTCAGAGATTTGCATTGTCATAGCATCACAATTGTCATTAGATCACATACCCTCAATCCCCTTGGTCAAGAAGACCTCTCCACCTCCATGGACAAGAACAAAACACAAGCCGCCACAATCGCCGCCGCCACAACGGTAAAAACCTATCGAACCCACCAAAGTCAGCACTCGTCCTCTCCAGACCCAAATCCCACACCACAAAAAAACCGCCAAAGAGAAAAAAAAAAAAAAAAAAAAAAAACCTCACCACCTGCGTCCCCCACCCACTCTGAACAACCGCCTCCCTCCTCGCATACCCCTCCACAGTCTTCACATAATTCCCCACTCCCGCACCAAGACACCCCAGCGCGAGAACCCAAAACACCACTCCCAACGGCAGTGCGATCCTCCTCTCCGTCGGGGAAGGTTGATGTTTCAAGTGGAAAGAAATGAGAATGGCGGTCGCCACGACGGACATGTAGATTGACAAGCGCAGCCAGGAGAGGAAGGTGCGTTCGGCGGCGAGGTGGTCCCGAGCGGAGGAGTCGGTGTTGTCGAAGAGGAGCGGGGAGAGGAGCGGGGTGGTGTAGAAGGGGTGGTGGGTTGCGGGGGAGTTGCGCCTGGAGAGAGAGAGAGAGAGAGTGAGGAGGGGGGGGTGGGGGGGGGGGGGGGGGGTTTAGAGGCGTACTGGTGGACAAAGGTTGGTTTGCGGAAGATTCCAAAGGGGTTGAAGAGGTCGTTGGAGAGGGCGCGGTCGGAGGCTGTGGTGGAGATGGAGAAGGAGGGGGAGGGGGAGCGGTGGGGCGGCATGGTGGAAGAGGAAGAGGAAGAGGACTTCCGGGTGTTCAAAGGAAGGCAAGCGTCTTCTTCTCGTCGTCTTGCCGCTGTTCAACCTCTCTTCTCCATTCGCCGGATCGGATCATTCGGGGACTTTGGTGGAGGACTGAATGTCGAGCGCCACATGCTGGACGTGGACGTGGACGTAGAAAGTGGCTGGAGATCTGTGGCGGTGCAAACGTGTCTTCGCAACACATCAATAATAATCGACTATAACAACGTTAGACGGAATGTGCCACAAGGTAGGACTGACTTCTCTGTCGCGACGTACTGAGTTCCTCCGTCGGCCATTCAAAGAAGAAGACGGCTGGTACGGTGGCTGATGGAAGGATTTACGGGCGTAAGAAGCCCGGCTTTTGGCTGAAGCGGACGTAAGGTAAGAAACCGGGTTGTGATGAGTGATCAACCTACCTCGTTCGACCCAGGGCATCGACTCGACCACCGATGGACATCTCGACCATGACAACTCGGCATCGTTGAGGTGAGATTGGACTTCTTTCGGAGAGTATATAACATCGGAGCATCTCTCCAAAACATATCCCGACATCAACAGCATCTCGACGACTCTTCAGACAATTAAGCATCTCTTCAGGACGTATCAGTACAACATCCCACGAGACGAAAGATCCACCTCGCAGATCTAGTCTACTCCACACAACCGAGACAAGCACGCATAATCCACCATGTCGAAAGCAGGAGAACCCCTCAAACCCCTGCTGGCCCCGGCGACATCTCGTCCCAGTGCCTCATGGTTCGGTCCCGGCAAAAACACCACCGTACGTGCATTCCAACCATCACCCCAACCCCCTCCCTTCCCTCGCATCAACTAATCCATCCCCACCCCACCCCACCAGGTCCTCCGCGACAACTTCGACATCACAACATGGCTCGCCATGGGCGCCCTCGTCCAAGGCACCGCCTTCCTCCTCCTGGGCCGCCTCTCCCTCCTCCCAGCCTTCATCCTCATCCTCTTCCGCTTGATCACCACCTACCTCCAAACCATCGGCGTCCTGACCAACCCCAACATGTCCGGCATCATCACGGGTAAATTCTCCGCTCAAATCCCGCAACCCGATGGAACCTTTTCCGCCAAACCCGCCGACTCCTCCATCGTCGTCTTCCACATCGGCGCCCGCACCAACCACCCCCTGGGTCTCCTCGCTCCGGGTTACAAACATCTCGGCGGCTACTTCCAATCCATGGCGAAAGAACTCGACCAACGAGCGGAGGAATTCGGCTTCCTCGGCATGACTTCCTGGCTCGACGCCGCTTCCCGCTCCTCCTCCAACGGCAACCTGTCCGTGGGCTACTTCCGCACGCGCGAAGGACTGCAGGCGTTCGCACACGGCGAACTCCATCGCAAAGCGTGGGACTGGTGGAATCGCACCGTCAAGGAGCATAGCCATTTGAGTATCTACCACGAGACATTTGAAGTGCCCAAGGGCGCGTGGGAGACGATTTACGCCAACTCGCATCGGGAAGGGTTGTCGAGTGCGACGTTCAAGGTGGATGGCGAGGAGAAGTGGGTTAGTCCCGTGGTGGATGCGAACAAGGGCGTGTTGAGGAGTGCGGCGGGGAGAATCACGAGGGGGAATGGAGGGGAGAATGAGAAGTATGGGGAGGTGGAGTATGTTTGAGGCAGGGATTGCTGGCCTGAGAGAGAGAGAGAGAGAGATGACGGATGAGTGTGAAGAGAGGAGAAGGAACGGTGATCTTTGAACAGCGAAATGTGTCGACGATTTTTTTGGGGGGGGGAGATTTTGATCAGCATGTTACAACAGACTCCTCTTCACTAGATCGTTTCCGCGAAAAGAAAGAAAAGAAAACCCCCTGCAAGCAAGCAATTCCAAACGGAATCAGTCCTTTTCTCTCCACCTGCAGCGCTTCTCACACACACACACATGCAACAGCCAGCCTGCGAAACGGTTTTGATCTACCCGACAAGCGTCTCCACCGGCACCAGCGTCAACCTCAACCGCTGCCACGTCTCGCCCGGAAATCTGTCCATGAGAGCCTGCGCATCGCCCGTGAAGTACACCCCGTTGCCTCCGTCGCTGTTCAACATCGCGACAAGAGTCGCCGGCGGGACTGGAGGAAGGAAGGGGGTTAGGCATGTTGTTCACCCCGCGCAACGGAAGGATTTGTGGGGGGGGGAGACTTACCATCGGGAGTGTTGATCCAGCGCGCGCTCAGCTCGTTGGTGATGCCGTTTACGGTCCACTTTGCGCCGGCGGAATTCGGGTCAGAAAGAAAGAGAAAAAGGGACTCTCTTCCGTGACTAGAAGACGGCGAGGGAGAGGGGCAGGGGGGATTAATTACTCACAATAGCTGTCTGCGAGGGCAAGAGGACATCGGCCGCTCGTTGAATCGAGTTGTCGACTTCTTGAGACGTCTGGCCGCGGGGCGTAGCCTGGGAGTTGCCGAAGAAACCATAGCTGTTGGACGGACATGTCAGCACAATAAATCGTAGCCAAAAAAAAAAGGGAAAAAGTCGTTGGGGGGGGGGGCGGTGGCGGTGGCGGTATTGTTGCATCCTGACGTACTTGCTCGACCCAGACCGCATGTCCTGCGCGGGACTATCCTCGGAAGTCTGCACAAAGGCTAGAATGGAGAGGAGCGTGAGATCCTGATATTCGGCCGAGTTGAGAGACGTGATGGTCAATTGGGCTGGGTGTCCCATCTGACCGCTG
The DNA here is from genome assembly GCA_000983655.1 of Zymoseptoria brevis. NCBI lineage: Eukaryota > Fungi > Ascomycota > Dothideomycetes > Mycosphaerellales > Mycosphaerellaceae > Zymoseptoria > Zymoseptoria brevis. The sequence goes on from JYJE01001799.1 coordinate 8,971, forward strand.
GACGGGTCATAGGTCACTTGCAGGGCTTCCGAGGCCGTGGCGGTGAGGTCCCGGATGCCAAAGGAGAAGTAGGCGGCGGTGATGTAGCCTAGAAAATTTCCCGTGGCGGGGTCGGTTGCGCGGATGAAAAAGGGCGGGGTGAAAGGGCTCGTCTCACACACGGCTCTGTAGTTGTAGAATGTGCAGTCGTCGGCACCGCCGTCCGCTAGTAGGATCAGACTGTTGTCCCGACTCGCGCAGAAGCCGAGCTGATTGACCGCCGTGTTGGTGGGGTCCTCACAGCTCAGCGTTGGGGCCGTTTCGGGGAGGAATTCGCAGGATATCGCGATTTCGTTCGCGGGAATGCTGCCTCGTGTCTTCACCGTGTCGATGACGTTGCCGGTGTTCTTCGACCAGATGCTGCTGGTGCTGGCGTCGATGAGCTGGTTGCCGTCGATTCGGTACCTCGTGGCGGCGGAACTATCGGCCGTGGATATGATGTTGTTCCCGTCTGCTGATGCTGACAGAAAGGATCCATCCTCGATAGCTTGGAGGAAGAATGTTGCGCAGGTTGGATTGTTCGCATTGAGAGTTGGCGTGGAGGCTATCGTGGAGGCTGTCGTGGAGGCTGTCGTCGTTGAGGCTATCGTGGAGGCTGTCGTGGAGGCTGTCGTCGTTGAGGCCGTAGTGGAGGCTGTCGTGGAGGCTGTCGTACTAGGACTCGCGGAGGCTGTCGTGGAGGCTGTCGTGGAGGCTGTCGTACTAAGAGTCGTGGGGGGAGTGGTCGATGCTGTCATAGTCGGCCTGCTCTATATTAGCCATGTACATCATTCTCGGCAGAACGACGCAAACTCACCTCGTAGTGATTGCTGTAGCAGTGGTTGAAGCTCTTGCGGGAGACAAGCCTGGGGTTGACGTCCTCGTAGTCGAAGTACTGATAGTTGAAGTACTGATGGTTGAAGTACTGATAGTTGAAGTACTGATACTTGAAGTCCTCGTTGAGGTCCTCATCGTCGTAATTCCCGTACTTGCTGGGCTCTGCAAGGCCGCCTGTGCCGTTTTGACTGACTGCTTGGAAGGAATGTATGGACAATCTCTCCCGTAGAACTTGTACTGAGACCAGCCCGACTTGAAAGTCGCAGGCACGGGTTCACAATACAGCTTGCACTCATCGTTACCAATGGCAAAGCTCTGACACCTCGCCCTGCTCTTGCAATAGGCCGAGCATTGTTCCGCGTTGCACGCCTTCTTCGGGATGACCTCGAACGGCTTGTAATTGTCGTCATCATAACCAGAGACGCCGCATATCGACTGTCTCTTCTCGAGTGACAGCTCACCAGCGACTGGTTGTGAGTCCAGAGCGGCATGGGTCAAAGCCGTGGTGAGAGGGAGACCAGCCGCGAGCAGCGCATGGAACAGCATTTCGCAGAGTGGAGGTGAAAGAAGGAAAGTACACGCAAACGAAGGAAAGGAGATGGCACGATTGACTTGCGATGGCCTTGCCTCTTTATAGGAGCTGTACCAGGCTACCTAACCCAGTGCCCGTGGTCTCGCCGTGTGCTGGTATTGTCAGACTGTAGATGAGATTAGCGGATATTCACGTCTTCAGTCCCTCGGTAGCGAAGATGCCTCACACCGCCCCCCTCCCAACGACCAATTCCGGATGTCTGATGGCATCTGCCAGAATTGATGGTGATCCATTGTAGAGCGGCGCTGCAGTCAACAGGGATAGGCAATGAAGCAACGGGTACAGCGACCAACGACGTGACCCAGCTTGCGATTATAGCAGCGACGGGCGTGCGATTCAAGTGCGCAGGGCAATGCTCGTTTGTGAGGCGAGCAATACCTTCTGGGCGGTGTAACCTACTTTCAAGCAATCAGTGCTCGGGGATGTCCTGGGACGGATGATACAGCCAGTTTATGGTGTGGTGCGCTCCTTCGCTGTGAGGTCAAGATCAGTCGTCCAGCCAGAAATTGTGGTTGTCGGCTGAACAGAACGTTTCCATCGACAGCATGAGTTCAACTTGGCTGCCGAAATGTGGCAGATCCGATGTTCGAAGTGCATTTCGCCAAGAGGTGGGTTCGATCTCTGAGCCCAGAGCTCACCAGTCCGCCACGTACGCGCTTGACGCCCCGGGTAGTTGGCTTTGATCTCCGCCCGCGAGATTTTGAAGATTGGGTACGTCCAGATAGTGTGGACGCCAAGCATGCAAAGAGACGCTGCGCGCGGATTACATCGACTAGTGCAAACTGTCGGGCCTGCTCGTTGTAAGGCAGTACATATCATCTCGGCCGCGCCATGAGCTCGTGGATGCATGTATCGGTGGCTGCATATGTTGACATTGCTGTTGGTGTGCTGGGAAAAAGGAATGAGATTCTTCACTCATCGTGGGACCGTGAGGCGTTATGCGGGAATGGAATGAAATGAGGACTGTTGCGTGCATCATTTGATGCGTCTACTCAGAGCGTGCCGTCTTTTCTCGCGTCAAGCTTCGACGGGCACTTCTAGGAAGGTATTGAAAGATTCGTAACCAGATGTCTGCTTTGAATAATGTTGTAAAGCTTGCAAAACGAGTAGTTGATGTATGAAGAAGGGAGACCAAAGGAACGCGAGTGAACGGAGGTGCCCGTCATCGCTGACATAAGCATTCAGGGGCAGCCCGAGGAGTATATCCAAGGCTCGCACTGTCGTGGTTCGCTACCTCCTGATGTCTGCAGTACGGTAGAGCTGCTCTATCGGTGGAGATACAACGTACAAAGTTGGCCATGATCATCACCTCCTCCTCTGCGGCCTCGCATTCTTCTCCTTCTTCCTTTCCGCCAACTTCCTAATCTTCCTCACATCCTCAGCACCCCTCAACTCACTCTTCCCCTTGCCCTCCGCAAATCTTCCCACCCTCTTCTCCCTCGCCGCATCCACCTTCTTCTTCCGCACCTCATAGTCATCACGGTACTTATCTGCCTCCTTCGGCGCCCGCTCCTGCTTATGCTTATACCTTTTCCCACCTCCTATAACACCACCACCTCCGACACCCTGGCTGAAATGCGATCCAGCCTTCTCCATCTCACCAACCCGAGGCATCCGCTCCACGCGATTGGCTTTCCGCCAGGCATCGAAGCGGCCAGACTTGAACGACGCAGCGATTTTCTGCCCGGATTCTCCGCGGATCATCTTCGCACCCTTGGATCCGTCTTCGTCGTTTGCGCGTGCGACGTACTTCTTGCTCTTCTTGTCCCATCTCAAGCCTTTCGCCTTTGTCGCATCCTGGAAGGACTTGCTCTCGTCATTCGTCAAATCCATCGTGGCGCCGCGAGCGGCTTCGAGGAAGTGTGGGTTGCCAGTAGTGGCGTTGGTGCCGCCGGAGTGCACGCCATATCCGCGATCTTCAGCGAGGTTGAGTGTGGAGGGGGTGTAAGACATGAAGTGCTCGTTGTCTTGCCAATTGGCCTTTTTGCGTTTCTTTCCGCCCATGAGAGCCTCTTCGGAGGGTGTGGTGAAGGTCTTCTCGATCTCGGAGTCCGAGGCTTCAGCCATGTCGTCCGCATTGGGTTGTGTGAGGATGAGTTCTTCCTCGGAATCGGAGAAGGGGTCTTCTACGTCGGGATTGCGGGATGCATTTGCGGCTTCGTCGAGTTCGTCTGGGTCTGTCTGTTGACGTTTCGGCTGGACCTTTGCGCGGCGGTTCTTCATCATCTCTGCTGCTTCATTAAGCTTGCCTCTTTGCCCGAATTCAAACACAGTCTCATTTGGTCGGAAGCCGCTGACTCGTGCGAGCATGTCCAGTCTTTGCTGTTCTAGTGAAGCGTCCTGGCCATCATCGAAAAGCACATTCGTCGCAGCGGAGTCTTCGGTGTGCAGGATCGATTTCGTCCTCTTGACACTTTCCGCCGATGCAGAATTTCGTGTTCGCAAGTACTGCTTCTCTCCCTTGCCAGCCACTTCGCGCATCGCAGTAAGGTCATCGTCCTCTTCCAACAGCTTCAACGCCTCCTCACAGTACCGCTCCATCTTGTCTCTTGGCATGGCCCCCACTACTATATTGTTCGAGAACATGCCCGGCTCCTTCTCGACCTTGCCCACAATCAGCTTGCGGCTGAGGAAGAGTTGCAGATCAAGCAGGTATGGCATGTCTTGACCCGTGACCAAGCTGTAACTCCACCCTTCCTTTCCAGCACGAGCAGTTCTTCCAACACGGTGAACGAAGATCTTTGGTTGGGAGGGAAAGTCGTAGTTGATGACGTTGGCGAGGATGGGAATATCGAGACCACGAGCAGCCACATCTGTCACGACAAGAATGTTGGTCATGCCCGTTCGGAAGTCTAGGACCTGCATCTTCCGCGCTGTCTGATCCAGCGAACCGTAAACGTACGAAGTGGCGTATCCGTAAGCTTTGAGAAAATTGGCGAGGTAGTCGACATGATGCTTGGTCGCAGCGAAGATGACCGTAGAGTGCTCGGAGGGCATCTCGCCTGCAGGTACACCGTCCGCACCACGCTTTCGCTTCTTGTTGTCTCTTTGCTTGGGTTCCTTGGCCTTTTTACTCGCGACAGTCTCTCCTGTCGGCATCTTGATGATGTCTTGGAGAATGTTCAGAAGCGCGCCCTCCTTTTCCGCACGCTTGACAGTGAAAAACGCGCTTTGAAGGCCTGGCGCAATCTTACTCTCCGCATCCAGACGCACGAGTTTCGGGTCCTGGAGACCAGCTCGGGCAAATTCGACAAGCGACTTGGGCAAAGTGGCGGAGAATAGCAGAGTCTGTCTGTTCGATGGAAGGGAATGCATAATCTCGAGCAGTTGAGCGGCGAAACCCATCTCGAACAGTCTGTCAGCTTCATCAAAGACCACATACTTCACACTGGACAGTTCCAAGCTCATCTCGACCTTGAGATGCTCGAATCGTCCAGGTGTAGCAATGATGATGTCTGGATTGCTGGCCATGCTGCTGAACTGCTCTTCCAGACTGTCTCCTCCCACCAGCAATGTTGTCCGAAGATCTGTCCCTCTGCTCATCTCTTTCACGACCTTTAATGTCTGCAATGCCAATTCTCGAGACGGAGACAGCACGATCGCCCTTGCCCCGACTTTGGCACTATGCGACTTGAGCTTCTCAATCATGGGTATCACAAATGCCGCCGTCTTTCCCGAACCTGTTCGCGCCATTCCAACCACATCTTGTCCGTCCAGAATGAGAGGAATCGTCTTTCGCTGAATCGGAGTCGGAACTGAGAAGCCTTTTCGTGTGATCGCTTTGAGCAGATGTGTATTCAGTCCCATCGTCTGAAATGCCCCGGCCTTCTTTCCACTCTTGCCATCTCCCTTCTTGTTCGCAGCAGCTTGCGCCGCCGTGATGAACGCGTCGTCCTCATCGTCACTTCCTGCAGCATCCACCGCTCCAACAATCTTCTTCACTTCATTCTCGGCATCCGAATCGCTGTCAAGCCCACCATCGCCGAGGAGATTCTTCGAGATGTCGAACTCGTTCTCCGACAGGGCTGGTGACACTGCGCGACCCATCTTCGACTCCTGCGACTGAAATGTACGAAGCATTAGAAGACGTCGACCTGCAGCTTCAAAAGTTTCAAACCGTTATCGACGGCGCTAGCCTTTAACTCCGCATATTGGCGGCCCTTCCCGCGGATAGCCGCCGCCTCGCGTACTTGCGTGCCATCAAATATTGATGTCCTGTTGTTCAACCTCACTTCACTTCTTCAATCACCTCAAGATCATTGGCGACTCGCCAGTATCACTTGTTTCAGTATCAAGTTGCGGGTGAAGTGAGGGACGAAGTGAAGCGAGCAGCTGCAGGGGAGCTCACCTAGCTTTCTACAGCGCCAATTCGCGGCCGCTTTCGAATTGACAACGACATCACAACACTGCTCCAATAGCTCGACATATTCTCCAGGCAGTAATAGCAGGACGTTACGATATGGCCAGATATCGGAGCAGCAACGCGATCATACGCTCGGATGTGCCGCACGCTTCGTCGAGCTCCGGACCACGTCCGAGCGCTCCTTCCACCGGCGGCAAAGGAAAGACCTCCTTTCACGGCGGAGTTGGATCCAAGGGACTCGGTGTGACGCCACACAAGCGGCACCGGTACGTCGAATAAGGAATGGCCTTTCGACACTTAATGCTAACTCCTAATAGCAAGATCCTGCGCGACAACATCCAAGGTGTAACGAAAGGCGACATCCGTCGAATGGCCCGCCGTGGTGGAATCAAGCGTATTGCTGGCGGGATCTACGAGGAGACTCGTCTCGTCTTGAGAAAGCGTCTGGAAGTTGTGAGTTGGACCAAGTTACGCTGGTGCTCCACATTTGCCTAAACTCTTATTTGCAGCTACTCAAGGATATCGCCGCGGTCGTCGAGCTCTCGGGACGGAAGACGGTCTGCGTCACAGACGTGGTGTTCGTGCTCAACCGCGTAGGAAACCCGATCTACGTAAGTTTGGCTCCGCACATCTTCTCCAGTATGGTGCTGATAACACTGTGTTAGGGATTCGGAGATGGAGAGCGCTGAAGCATTTCCGACTCTTTGCTTGTGCTTAGCATTTTGAGCATTATGATTGTTTGGACTCGGCTTTGGGCTTCTTTAGGCCATCAAGGAGGAGGACACTGCAGTCATTCGAGATACCCAGGGGCGAAATCATGGCCCATCGAAATTGGGAAGGAGTCTTTGCTTTTTGGATTACTGGCCGTGAATGCCCTCCACGTCACGCAGAATGAGGAGGATCAGCGAACGGATCGCTTACGTATTGAGCATTTACCATGATGCTCACACATCAGCTGTCTTCCACTCCAGTATGTGTCCGCAACTCGAGTCGACTGACGCCGCGCACCAGATTATGGGCGTTTGCATGGATCCAAACCTACGATGCTGGTACGTCAACTTCCTTCGATGTACCGACTCAGCTGATCCGTCACACAGGCTTCACTTCTACCAGCATCAACGGGCGACAAACATCAATCCACTACTCCTTGAACCCGCAAGCCCATGACGCACAATTCACGGGAACACTGTTTGATTATGCACGTATCCGCATTACCCCTCTCCGTCACTCGAGGTCTTGCTCTGCAAACGGATGATATTCACGTGCGAGAATTTGCGCCGGATTGTCACATGCAAGGCCGCGCTTTTCTCATAATGACTTACCACGCCTTCACTCGATGGCCTGAACTCATACATAATCTTCAGATGCGACCTCAACGACCAAGATCTTCATACATCACGGCGGATTGGAAAAATGCCAGAAGAGCTTCCGCTCACGGAGCGCTACAAGCGCTACAAGCGTGGGACCGAGAAGATCACCTCCTGGCTCTCCGCAACAGCCAGCAAATACTGCGACATCTCACAGCTGGTTTCAGCACTTGGAAGCAAGACCGCCCGCAAGACCGCAGCGCAAGGAGGCACTGTCGAGATTCTCGCGGCAGAGCTGGTCTCTCTGTCTGTCGCTATCATCGAGCGCACTCCACCAGTGGCTATTCCTGCCAAGATTCTTACTGCATTGACGAAGACTATCGAGGGACGGCAGGCTGTGGCGGACATCTACAAGAGGAGAGCGGAGAAGACTGATGGTGAAGGTACCGGAAAAGACTCTGGCCACCAACATTTCATCGGAATCTTGATTGAGGTCAAGCGCAACCTCGACAAGGCTGCGTGCACATTTCAAAGCCGCGCGGAGCAGCATGAGAGCGCAACACACAACCACAACGATAGCAATATCGTCGAGGACAACATCGCAGCGTTTGAGCCGGAGCTTGACGGAACGAGAGTACTTGAGGACGATACATCGAACGACTCTTTGCCTTCGCGACGCTCAAGCCTGTCAAAGACGACCTTCGTTCTCAAGAAGCAGGACCACGAAGACGTATTGGCTTGCCTTTGCTTCCTCGATGAACTCAGGGAAGTCCGATTGTCTGTCAACAAGACTTGGCAGCGATACAGAGACGGCGAAGTTACATTCATGCTTGCTTCCATGGCGATACATGCCGCCGTCTGTCTTATGAAGTGTGCCGAAGAAGAATTCGTTGCAGTAAATCCAAAGCTCGATGCCTGGCAGAGAGTTGTCGAACTTCTCCAAATCGGCATCTACAGCGACGAACATCAGCCAATAGAGTACTTGGCCAACGATCACTTAGATGGGCCACTGAGCCAGTTTCAAGATCTGGACATTGCAAATCTGCTAGCTTATACTGGCAGTGAGGCAATTGCGTTGTTCACCAATCGGATTGACTGGTATGACAAGAACCAAACCAATCTTCTGAAGGGCATTCCGCGGACTGGGCCATCCAAGAAGAAGCATATGTTCCAACGAACTCTCTCGCAACACCCTTTTGTCAAGATACTGCTGGATAATCTCTTCACTGGCAACATCGCCGAGATACCCGATTCCGGACGAAGAAATGAGTTCTTCGCGGCCATTTACGAATACTGCCAAACAAGTGTACTTCCAACATGGCTTGTCGTAGCCTGCCAAATGCACATCGATATAGCAGACATCCTCGGTCCGCAATTGAACGACGGGCTCGCCATTTTCGAACAAGCACTTCGTGGGATCGAGGCTCAAAAGATCATCATGGCAGCACTTAGACAGCAGCATCCTGGAGGATATCCTGAGCTGGATGACGAGATCGCAGCATTTTTCGGCAGCAGTGCCGCCTTGGCCAAAGAAGCACGCGAGACCATGAAACTGGACACGTCAATCGCGCGACGGGGTGATGTGCTCTCCCCACACTATCGAGAACAAAACACAGTGCTCATACGCATGACGGGCAATTTCTTTACCAAAACCTACGGCTGCTCCATTCCTACTGAGACAGGGTGCGCTGCGTTCACTGCGAAACTTGACGCATTCTACAAGGCCCTCCACTTTCCTCAATCTGAGATGGCTCTTCATACCATGGCATTTCTCTATCAAGCCGCCCGGAGCTTTGACCTGCTTTCCCCCTGGCCTGACATGGAATTCTTGATCGACATCCAGTCTCACTCAACACCGCTGGCTCCCAAATCGAACGGCAGACCAGGGGCTCTTTTCGAGGCATATCAGACCTCGCTAGGCCTGCCAGGGATACGTACAATCAGGCGAGTCAGGGGACAATTTGAGAAGCTACGCCTACCCAAGGTGGGAATGATCGAGCCTCGCACCAAGATTGCGGAGCATTTCGGATACTCGCGTATCAGATATGCCAACAAGAACCCACTCCCGTTGAACAAGCAGTTGCAGATCTTCCTCCACGACTTGACGACACAGCGGCTGGAAACTTTCAGCGCAGGACTGCAGACGTCCAACAGCGGATCGATAGAAAAGCAGACCTTCCGACCGGCGGAGCTCTTGTCAACTTTCACAGAACAGCTCCAATCTGAGGAGCCCATCATTCATTTCGATTATCTTCGCTTTTACGCGGACTGTGCCACGCTCCTCAGCAAGATCGCGCACGATGTACTTGACCCACGCTTCTCGAGATGCGATGTCAAGACCAGCCCAGCCATGCTCGTCGGCTACGATTTGATGTCCGGTGTAGCACGACTGTGGGAAAGCCCGGAGAAGGCAGCCGAGAGTCGCCTCGCTGACGCTGCTAAAGTCATGCTACCTCACATCAGGTCCAGAGGCGATTGCTACACCAAAGCAGCGCAAGCTGAGTCAAGCTCCCACCTACTGTTCAAGACAAAGCCTTTGCCGAGTAAGGTTGGCTGCCTCACAGAAGAGCAGATCAAGACTGTGGAGCGCGTGAAAATGGCAGGTTCGAGCATCTCGACATCTGGTGGTGTGGCTGTGGTGTACCACACAAGGCTCACTGGTCAAGATCTCAATTTGCCAGCAGAGCGCAGACTTGCGGGACTCAAATTGCCTGCATTCATGTATGAAGGCGAGGAGCCGTTGCCGAGTTGGTAGTCGGTAAAGCTTCGCTGTCGCACGAGAAGGATTGGATCCGCATAGGCCGCTCGGAATGCGTTTGAACATCGGTCTTGGATGCAAAAGAGCGAGAAGTCGTGGTAATTTGATGAACGAGAAGAGAACCCGTAGCACAGTGGCTCAGGCATGGAGCAGGCTCCCAACCCACTCTTGAGGTCCTCGAACAATGTACATCCCGTAGCCTTCGCCCTTCAGATCATCCTTCATTCACCCGCCACCATCTTCTCAGCAACCTCCCGCCCTCTTCTCCGCCTTCCGGCCCCACTCTCTCAACAAACATCCCACCAACCCCAGCGCCATACTCAACCAAGTCAGAAACATGCCCATCACCATCCACCTCAGCGACACAATCATCTCCGCCATTTCATCTCGATCCAGATCATTGACATCTTGGCCAGTGTAGTATCCCACAATTTCTATGTAGGTTGTACGGAAGAAAGCGGGGAGTGTTGAGGGCTGCCACAGGGCGTATTTGAGAGCCGAGGTGAAGTCGGAGCTTGTTCGTCGTTCGTGGAGGGCTGTTGGCATTGTTGAGGGACTTGCAAGCATGTGTTTGCTTGTCGTGGATGCCTTGGTCCCTGTCGTTGCTTCCTGATAATGTGACATGATTTTGTGATCAGTGCGGGAGGAACCTGGAAGCGAAGTGAAGTGAAATGTATTTCTTTAGTTTCGGGTATCTTGTGCCGGACGTTCGAAGGGTTGATCAGCACAAGTGGATCCTGCGATGTATGTGAGCGGGTCCCTGTGGAGTATCGAACTTTGTGCCACGCTTTGAGAATGCTGTGTCGGGTGATGCCTTCGACTCCACTGAAATGCCGGGTGTTCGTCTATTGTCTAGCATGTATGCTGCGTCTACAGAAGCGCCATTACAGCGCTGCCCACCAATGCTGTGAAAAGAGCACTGCCCAAAACAGTTCCACCGAATCTCGTCGCCGCACCTTGTTGCTCCTCTGGTACAGATCCTGTGGAGTTACCACCCGCTCCACCCGTCGTGCCATTCGACCCACCCGTCGTTGTATTCGCCTGCCCATTCACAATCGCAATCCTCCCATCCAGCTCGATGTTCACGGGGGACTGCTGCTGAATGTATGCCGTCAACACTTCATCTTGCGTAGCAAGCGACACTGCGTCCGGGAACTGCATGTCGAAGAAGTTGTCGCCTCCGCCGGCAATGAAGTCCAGCGTAACAACATTGTAGTCGTCCTGTCTGTTGAGCGGCTCGTCACCAATGGTGACCGAGACTAGTTTGCTGCCGTTGTTGTTCTCCGGGTTGTACTCCACCTTGATACCTTGGCTGACTTGGAAGAAAGAGGTGACCTCATTGCCGTTCACTTGGTTAACACCTGTCACGATGCCTTCGAGAACGGTCCACAGGTCGTCGCCGGAGATGGTGATTTCCACGACCGCGTTCCCGAAAGGGAAGGAAGTAAGGACTTCGCCGCGAGTAATGGCGCCTTCGTCGATTGTTGCGCGGATGCCGCCGGCGTTGATTATGGCGAAGTCGGCTTCATCGCTAGTGTTGCGGCGGTAGGCGAGCATAGCGTCGGCCATGAAGTCACCGAGAAGGCATTCTTGCTCTTGGCAGGTCTCCTGATCCAATATCACATCCGACTGACCGATTTCTTCTGCCGCGAATGCTTCGAATGGCACACGCCACTCGTCGATTTGGGCCTGGAGGGTCGAGTTTTGCTCGGTCTCGTTGGTGAGGTGGATTGGTGCTCCGTGGTATTCCAAAATCTTGCCCTCATTGTCATAGGTGACATCGATGTAGCCGAGGTACTCGCCCCAGCGGTATGCTGTGACTACGAAAACTTCCTCGTCGTCCTGGTTACGAATGATGGTCGGATATGTACCCTCAGCATCCTCCATATCACCCAGCAAAGTGTGACTGTGACCGCCCATGATGAGATGCAGACCAGTAGTCTCTGCCGCCAGGATCTGGTCTTGATCGTAGCCAATGTGAGTCAGCGCTGCGATCCTGGTGATGTTGTGGACATCTCGGAGCTCGTTGATCGCGCCTTGCACGGCTTCGACAACGTCGGTGAAGATCGTTCCATTGCCAGGATTGGCGATGTTGGGAACGTCCTCAGTCGTCACACCAATGACTGCAAGGTCGAATTCCGGGTAGATGTGATACGGCACGATCGTGGCGTTTAAGATGGGATTATCGGACTTGATGTTCGCCGAGATGATCGGGAAAGTGAGGTTTTCCAGGAATGCTCCAAGCATGTCATCGCCACCGTCGAATTCGTGGTTTCCCAAGGTCATGCCATCGAAGCCGAGCTGGTTTAGGGTCTCGGCGATTTTCTCGCCGCCGTAATAGCTGTAGAACAGGGTGCCTTGGAATTCGTCTCCGGCGTTGAGGAACAGACTGCTATTGAGCACAGGTCGCTTCTCGTTTACGACGGTCGCTACTCGAGAGTAGCCTCCGAAGCATCCTCGGGTCGGATCGGTGCAGTCGGTTCCAGAAGAGCGGAATTCGTCTAGATGGGCGTGGACGTCGTTGATGTGGAAGAAGGCTGTGAATGTCAGTCGAATCACGGATTGCTGACCTCATCGTAAATCTCACTCACATTGATTCCAGTTGCCGTTCCCATCGATATATCTCTTGTTCAGTCTCCGCTCGCTGTACAAGACATCTTCAGCAGAGACGGCTGTAGCGGCAAGGAAAGCACATGCAGCGCCTGTTGCCCAAGAGAGACCCATCGCGACAGAAAATGATCAAAGCGGATAAATTGAGGAAGAAACGCCAGAAGGTGTTCCTGGTACTTATCCTAGGCTTTGCCGTGGCGTGCCTCTACATCGGTCAAAAACAAGCTCTTCGGCGGGTCTCTTGGCGGAGAGATGTGAACCAACGGCGATATCGCATCTCACCCACGGTGCTGCGACCAAGGGCTTGGCGATGGACGGTCATGCTGGATTCCGTGCATTCTCCGCGTGGAGGGCACGTTGTCTATCGTGCTGGCACGGAAAAGGAAGGTGAAATTGTAAGGGTGAGACGAAGGAAGGAAAGAGTGGCTGCATCTACTAAGGCTGGTGGCCTCAGGCATCAATCCGTCTGTTCGCCAGAAGTACAATGTCGACTTCACGTCCTTGGACACCGCCATTGTCGACCTCAAGCTGGACCAATGCCAGATAACCGGGATGCATACGACACTCCGAATCCCGAGCTTTCCGGCCCAGCTGATCCCGCTGATGCTCACCAAAGTTCCTGATCAGCAGTCAGGTCGTGATGTACGGCGAGGCTGAGCAAGCTGAGGTCGAAATCAGGCGTGCCGTGCATTGACATCGTGGAGAGAGTCGCGTGGCTTGGCTGATCTCGGATTACTCTTTCAAGTTCAGATCACTGCCGATCGGCGCGGTATACACCACTCGCATGCGCTGCTCGTCTTTCGCGCCCGAAATATTCATCTTGTCTCAAGCCTCCCGTCCAAAGGTGACTTCATGCTTTCGATTCTCGCCCTGATCGTCCAATGTCTTCTCCAAGAACAGCAAGACGGCGGCCATGACCTCCTTGGGCAACGAGGACGTGCGCTGCAGCGTCAGATGTATAAGTATGAGGCCCCTTCTGTATCATGCCTTGCGCGACTTTCACCCTCAGAGAACCATATTGCTCCTCGCATTCATCCAAGTCTCCAAACCTCACACCAAAGTTCGACGCTTAATCGATTCAAGATGCACGCCTCCTTCGCTCTCGCTCTGCCACTCCTCGGTGTCGCACTCGCCCAAGGCGTAAGTCCCCAGATGTTCCGGTCCCAGATGTCCCGGTCCCAGATCAACTCCGATAGCTGACCAAGCCTGTAGACCTGTCGCGGCTCCATAACCGGCAACCGTTGCTGTCCCGGCAGCGTAATTACGTCCGACGGCCGGGGCGTCAACACCAATGACATCTCGAACCTGGTCTGCTGCGTCGGCGGCGACACAGGAAACTTCAACTTTGGAGCGACCGCTTGCGAAGCCGGAGCGTCTTCCGTTCCATTCAGCCAGCTGTCTACGGTTGGCGACAACATTCAAGAGGATAGCACCGTGCTCGTCAGCAATGGAAACACGATTGTTGGAGGCACAGAGACGGCGTCTACTATGGAGACTGAGACCATGTCGTCCACCAGTGCCGAGGAGACGTCTTCTGGGTAGCATGACCTCGTCCGCCGCCGCTGAGGAGACGTCTGAGAGTATGACTTCGTCTGGATCTGCCGCGGCGCAGTCTAGCACTGGAACGAGCACCGGTGGGGCAGTCATGATGACTTCTGGACCAATGGCTGGCGCACTTGTTATGGCTGGAGGGTTCGTGCTGGCTGCTCTGTAAGATGGGTCAGTGCGGCATGATATGTCGCCGGCACCGAATACACAGGCAGGATTGTGGCGAAATAGATTCTGTCGGACTGGTTGAAAAAGAAGTGAGAGCTGTAGAGAATAATTGAACGAAAAATCCATTTTTGTGAAGCCTTCTCTGCTGCCTCCAGCATCGAGATCGTGATATATCTGCGAGCAATCAAGCATAGTTTTCAGTCGCCACGGTGGATTTTCCTATGACAGCCAAGGGCGAAAGTCAGCAAGTGTCTCAGAACTTCGTGAGAACAGCAAGGCTCAAGATGCTCTACGCCTTCCACATGTAGTTGCTTACCAGACTCTAACTTCACGTTCTCGACCAACACTGTGGAACCCGACTCGCTCGTGACCTTGACCCAAGCCGTAGTGGTCGGCAGCACACCATCCACCACGAAGAAATTGTTGGTGTCCCTCTTGGTGCCCTTCCAGGTCTTGCCGTCGTCGGTGCTGACCTCCATCTTTGTGGTGCGAAGAGTGGCGTTTTCGACCGTGGCAGCGAACCAGTACCTGAAAGGAATGGTGAAAGGGTCAGCTCAAATTATGAGGCTCCAATGCAGATTCACGACTTGGAGCAAGCGAAGAGATTATCTCTAGCAGCGACAACGCCTGGTCGTGTTTAAAGTACTCACTGCGAACTACCACCATGCATGTGGATTGTGAGGGGTGCCGTGATAGGGCACGTCACCCAGTCCCATTCAATGCCATCGACACCGCCGCCGGTCATGCCGTTGGTCAGCTTCGACCAGGTAGCAGGTGGCATATCGAGATGATTGGCGTCGCCATCAGTCTTGTTCGTGACCTGGTATGGTCAGCGAGTGAGCACATCGCTGCCACGGATCGACTCACCATGATAGTGATCGTTTTTCCCTTGTACGTGACTTTGATGCACCCGCCACAGTGAGCCGAGCTGTCCCAAATGGCCTCGGAGACACAAGTGGAGCCATCAATGGTTGATGGCAACTTGTAGTTTGTGAAGGCACAAGCACCTGACTGCCAGCAGTCCTCTTCCCGGCAGTTTTTCCCGTAGCGAGTTCCGAGTCCAGTCTTGAAATCGCGGCGAACTTTGTAGCTCTTGTTCTCGGTGGTGCCCGGGAGGACCGATGCGGAAGCTCCAGATGCCAGAAATATGGCGCCAGCTGAGGCAGCGGTGAGAGAGCGCTGGACATGCATATTTGTGAGGCTTCAAGTGATCTTGGAAGAGTGTGAAAGGTGAAAGAGGAATAGCATAATGTCTTGTGAGGCGAGATCTTCCCTTTTGATGCCGTGGAGTAAGTCGCCCACCCAACAGGCGTGTCTGCAAGGCGTGCATGGGGCGCTATACCTCGTACCATGGCACAGCACTAGAAAAATCGTTGTTTCAAGTAGATCGCGTAGACCTCGTGCCTGGTACCGAGTCTCACTTGCCTTTGAGTAAAATGCAGTAGGAGAGAACCGCAGGGAATGAGAACATGGTATGGTTAGATGCTTTTGTCTGAGGCCGTCAACTGTGGTTTCGAGGCATGGCATGGCCGCAAGACAGTTCATGTTCTCCCGGTCGAATCGCCGCAGACAAAGCACTGGCGGCAAGAAGTCTGGTTATGTTGAATCCACTTTGATCTTCGGGGCCATCGGCTGGAGTCTTGCGAGGTTGTCTGGTGTCTCAGGGCGGTCAGGTCGTTCATCAATCCGAAGCTCACCGTCCTTTTCCTGGCATGGAATCTATTAGAGACGCTCGCTTATGAAACTCGACTACATGCGCTGTCGCTGCGATGCACCGCCAGCTCGCTTGACGATGCCAATCCGTGAAAGCTAACACCGTGAGGACATTTTGGCCAGGTCAGGTTGATGAGGCAGAGGCAGAGTCGCTAGAGACAGGACGGAATCTGAGTTCATCAGCTTTTGCCAAGACTTTCGAGCTCAATCTTCAGTCGCGCTCCGTCGAGGTCTTTCTCCAGCGCACGCACATCGCGACAACTGCGATTGCACGACCAGACACTTCTGCAAGATGGCAGAACCAAATCCTCCAAACGCAACGTTCGTACATTGCACTCCGTACGAACCAGCTTTGAGGAGAGGATGTATTTGCTAACTCTTCCGTAGTCTCTACGTATATCACACCTTTGCTCTCTCCGCAACCTGTCCGCTCACTGACCTCCCATGTAGCTGCGCAACCTTCCCGAGCGCCAGGTGAGCATTCCTCTCCTCAAAGAGGGCATCAGAGAAATCGTGGAGGACCTCGGCACCGTGCTCGACATTCGCGCTGGGAAAAGCCTCAAGCAACGTGGTCAGGCTTTTGTCGTGTACAGCAGCGTGGAGGAAGCAACTGAGGCGCATGACATTCTGCAAGATATCGAGTTGTTCGGTCGCAAGATTCAGGTGCAATACGCTCATGCTCGCAGCGATGCGACAGTGCAGAAAGATGATGGAGAGGAAGCTTTAGCGGAGCACAAGAAAGTCAGGCTGGCGGAGAAGGGTGAGAATACCATGAAGCCTAAGCACAACACCGGCCTTCTGCTGACCATTGTCGTCAGCACGCAAGCAAGCTCTCGAAGAGGCCAAGCCCGTCAAACGGGCCGCCGAACGTGACTCCATCGCCGAGCGACCCGCCAAGTCCAACAAAGCCGCCACCGCCGTGGCCGACGACTATCTCCCTCCTAACAGGATCCTTCTACTCCGCGACTTCCCTGAAGGCTATGGCAAGACAGAGCTCACCGCTCTGTTTCAGCGATACCCCGGCTTCAAGGAGATCCGCATGGTTCCCGGCCGTGCTGGTCTGGCGTTTGCGGAGTACGAGGAGGAGACCCAGTCTGCGGCGGCGAGAGAGGCCCTTAATGGAATGTCTATGGGAGAATCCAAGTTCAAGGTCACTTTCCAGAAGAAGCAGTGATGAGATGAAGAAGAGCTGGGACAGAGCAGAGGCTGTGCTTTGTTCTGCTGCTGCTGTGCGTCAGGCAGAGGCGCAGCTCATGACTCGCAGCGAATTCCATGAGGCAGGCCAGAGCGAAGGGAGACCTTCTGCACTCCCACTGGAGTTTCAGTTTCGCTGGCAAAGAGCAGACCTCCAGCAATCTTTGAGCGTCGAGGCTGAGTCAGCGGAGTTGTGATGGATTTCGACTCATACTGAGTCACTCCACATTGGCTGAACGGACGCACATTGACGGAGGTACATGGAGCATGCTCAGCGTATATAGGGTCGACGGTCAAGCTCTTATTATGAAAAGCCACGATTATCCCAACAGCTCTTCCCTTTTCGCAGCTGATGCTCAATATAAACTCCAACGCTCTCGACACCACGGCAACTCCTACATCAAAGGCCCCAATATGAGCTATCTCTGCAGCACATGCGCAACCAACTTCGAGTCTGAGTCAAATCGAAGAGAACACATGCGCGAGCAATGGCAGTGAGCTTGCTTCAAGGTTTTCGGAATGCTATGCTGTGGTGCTGACGCTTTGGACTAGCGTTTACAATGTCAAACGACGTGTGGCTACTCTGCCTCGGATCACGCTGGAACAATACGATCAGGTCCACGAAACGAAACCGTCAAAGAGTGTGCCTCGGAATGGCGTCGCTTCTACAAGCATTGCCCCCGAGCTTGAGGCCGCAACGCCGCCTGAACGCCTTCTCAAGGACGACGAGGACGACGAGGAAGCCGTTTTCGATCCATCGAATTGTCTCTTTTGCACATTATCTCAGTCGAAAGTGTCGGAAAACCTAGCGCACATGACTGCAGCTCACGGCTTCATAATACCAAATCTGTCGACCATCCAGACGGACTTGGAGACCTTCGTTTCTTACCTCTCGCTTGTCGTGAACAAGTACCACGAATGCCTTCATTGCGGGCACGTCAAACACTCAGCGCAAGCCGTTCGGGCGCATATGTCTGATAAAGCTCACCGGAAATTGGATCTCTCCGAGAACTCCGAGTACCTCGCCTTCTGGGACAAATCGGACGAAGAGGACGACGATGAATTCGAGGAGGACCAGATGAAGCATAATGCAGGTCAAACGGTCCGCCTGTCAAGCACAGAATTACGGTTACCGTCAGGCGAGATCGTGACTAGTCGACAGGGCGACCAGCCGAACGCAAGTCGATCGAAGAAAGCAAGACTGGCACGACGGCAAGCTACAGCCTTGGCCGCTTCGACGCAACATAATTTGGACGAGATACCAGATGCCTCCAGTACCTCAGCGCCGCAAGTATCCCGCAACACAACGCGCGCTCTGGCCCTTCGCTCGAGCATGGGTCTTACCGGGCTATCCGACTCTCAGCGTCACTCCCTTGCAGTCGAGCAAAGGAAGATCGACCTCAGCGCTTTCCGGGCGCGCAACAAAGCACAGTGGATACTGGAGAAGATGGGTAACAAAGCCAAGCAAAAGCACTTCCGAGTAGGTTCTATATGCCGGTCGGGCCTGTTCATTGATCCGACCATGTTCTAATATCTGGGTTGGTGGTTTAGCCGGACAATCCGGGTGGAAGGGCAAATGGATGAAGATGTGGACAAGCGAAAATATCCTGATGGGAGAAGTTTTCAGTCACGATGTGAGGAGTTTCCGGAGGATTTGCCCCAAGCTGTCGGACTGCAAAGATGTCAGCAAGAGTTGCACGACGAGGTCCAGCAATACTCACGTGCGGCGGCTGTGTGATCTGGAAGTGATTGCCAGTCATATAATCAACCGAATACTCCGCACCTGGCAACAACCTCTCCCACCCTTCCGTATTCAATTCCTCTCTCGGCTCAAGCAAGAACTTCGTGACTTTGACACTCAAGTTCACTTCCAAGCCCGACTTCTCCACATCATCAACAAGTCCCTCCTTCACCCATACGAAGTTGACTTTGGCAGGAACATCTCGCCCCTCCATCGGTACAGGCATATACCTATCGACCGCCAACACCGTAGAAGTGAAATGCTGCACCAACCACTCCGGCGCCTTCTTCGCTCCTGAAGCACCCATGAGTCCCTTCTTCGTCAATTCAGCAACCACCTGTTCCGGCAGCGCTTCATAAACGAGTCGACAGGGCGAGTCAATCAGAATCAATCGCTCGATCATCTTTCCTTCCGCCACCAACAGTTTCGCCACTTCGTAAGCGTAGTATCCGCCTGCCGACCAGCCTCCAAGAACGTACGGCCGGCCTGGCGGTTGCAACTTCTTGACTTCGCTCAGCCAAAGGCGAGCTAGGTGCTCGATGGAGCAGGTGAAGTGCTCGGCTTGGCGGAGGAAAGGGGAGTTGAGACCGATGAGGCAGATGAAAGGCGAGATTGGTGGGATGCTAGCGTAGGACGTTCCGGCGCCGCTACCATCGGGGAAGAGGAACATGGTCGTCGGAGTGACAAATGGCTTGCCTTGCAGGACGACCGACAATGGAATTTTGGGCTTGGGGATGTCTTGCCATGGGTCTTGGAGCTGCTTTGCAGTGGTTGGTACGCTTGCAGCGTCTTGCTTTGGGTGGAAGAATGTCTTCAAGGCACCAACGGTGTCGTACCTGGTGAAGACATCGTCAGGCACATGAATTCCAGCTTGCTTGAGGTCGGCCGCCGTGGCTTGGGCGAGTAGGTCTCCCAGTCCGAGATATTTCCATGTTTCCTGGTCCTGCAGATCATCCGGGTCGACTGATATCGCGTCTCCTACGATTTGGAGGGCCAAGTGCAGCTTTTCCTTGTCTGTCATGACTGGGCATGTTGGGTAAAAAAGAGACCGAGTTGGTTTGGTTCGATCAAATGTGTGTGGAAAGGAAGACAATGGGGAGCCGTACAGTTGCCGACGACCAGGGGGCTACGTCGGCTGAGTAAGCCGTGTTTTGCGAGCCCGCAGGAAGGAGACGTCGCGAATTTCGATCACTACTCTTCACACCTCACATTGCAATACCAGATGACTTCTCCATCAGACCATCTTCCGACTCATCATCATGCTGTCCCGCACAAACATACGTGTCTTACAGTGATCGGTGGCAGAATATCAACAACTTAAAAGCATCCCGTCCAACAACCTCGTGAATGACCTGGGACCTCGCAACACTTAGTCCCGGCCGGACCGGCCAATACTCGCCGAAGGCTGGCCATGCTGTAAGAAAGCCTCCAGTCAAAATAAAACGTCATCACTTCGAAGATCGATGAGGCTGAGCGCATTGGACGGATCACCCTTTTGACAGGGCTCGGGAGCATTCTGAGTGGTCCACGTCGGCAACAGGACCAGTTCGACCCTGTGCCAGACTCGAATGGGCATGCCGGATCGGGACATGCTTTCAGATGCCGTAGAAGGCTGCGTACATTTGGTGAGCAATGCCATTGTAATTGGGATCGAAAGCCGCGGCTCCTAGGATTACGAGGGCGTGCTGGGCCTTCTCTCCATCTGTCGAAGACGTCGGAACTGACGCTCAACAGGGCACTGGAGCTTGACCCGACGATGTCCTGGAGAACTCGACCGTATCATTTCCAGCACTACGGTCATCTGAGTGGATCTCAGCGCTGGGCCGGACCAGGACCTTCACAGCTTTCAAGATGGCTCCCAAGTTCGCACGGATTGGAAATACTTCTGTAGCCGAACGACTCTCGACCCGCTTTAGAAGTTCTGCTGTTACGGTTGCGGACGTTTGGTGCTAGCTTTGAGATATTAGTTGTCCGCTCACACTGTTCAGCAGCAGTCAGATTTGAGCAGCTCACATCATGCTTACAGATCCGGAGCCAAAAATAGCTGCAGCGAGCCAACGTTGGTATTAAACGATGGAGTCAAAGCGAACATGTGGTCAACCTCGGCCGACGTTGTCGCAAGGAACCTCCGAGGGTATCGCATCTTCGATGTCTGCCCACGGCATTGGTTCCTTGGGCTTGGCGTGTGGAGCGCAAGGAGTCTACTGCCTGAGAATCATCGCATTACCGGAGTTGAGGTCAAAGACAGGTATGCCTCGAGGACTCTTTGTTTTGGTCACAAGCCAAAGGCCGCTCGTACAATGCATATGTCTTTGACAAAGAGAAGTCTGTCATTGACACCTGTATTCGATCATTCATCTATGACAAAGAAAACACCATTCACTACCCATGTTAACAGGACGACACCTCGCTTGCACTTCACAGACCTTTGCGCTGACTCTTTGACTTCCTGTTAATAGTATTTCGAGAGCAGGTCTCTACATTTCAGTCTTTCCAGTTCCACGATTTAGCGCTGCATTTGAATACTACCATTGCAAGCGATCAACAGCATCGATTATCACGAAGATCTTCACAAGCAATACTTGATTGACCTCTGCAACATGCCGCACTCCACAGTAGAGACTCCTCGTTTCCCACGCTTCTTCCAGCCTCTTCAAAATCCAGCGAAGGAACAAGACACCACATCCGAGATCACCACGCCAACAGCACCTCGCCGGACGAGGTCCGTTCGAGCATCAGAGGACACGCCCACTCGCCAACGCACGTTTCGAGCAAGTGGCTCCGCCGCTGTTGCCTTTCCGCGCTCTACCAATGCGCAGACATCCTCTCAACGACCGCATGCATATTCGAGTCCGCATCACGGGTCGCCATGCACGGCTCTTTGCCTTTCGCATCTCCTGACCTGCGATCACAAGGTCCACACTCCGTCGCCGGAGCCATGTGCATCAAACTGTCACGTTGCAAAGCACCCGGACTACTCCCAACCACGATCCCTCGACTCGCCGTTTGTTTGTCCAACTTGTTTGGCTGAGCATCTGGTACAGCGGAATGATGAGCGAGAGTCGGCGTTCCGAGCCGAGATCGAGGCCATCGCAGAGGAAAGGGGAGAAAGTAAAGCCTGGGTGGAGAAGAAAGTCGGGTTCATGAGGCTTGGCTGGGCAGACGAGGACGAAGTGGAAGTCAGTGTGTTCTATGAGTTTGGTCGGGTCTGTGAGGGATTCTGGATTGATGAAGAGTGGAGGGAGCTGATCGAGAGGGGTAGCAGAGCGTGGAGGGAGAAGAGAGAACAGGGCAAAGGTTTGCATGTTTTCGAGGACGAGGACGAACTCGAGACGATCGTCCTGGATGTCCAGAATAAGGCGTCCGATACGTGCGGAGTGTCTTCGCCGACTGGTTCGGTGCGAAGTGCCTTTGAGAAGATCAAACGGAGTTCGAGGGGCTTGGAGTTCCGGATGCCGGCATACAGTAGGCCTTGATAGAACGACAGTGAATTGATTGGGCGGCACATACAGACTCAGCTTCCGTCAATGCATGCACCGCAAAGACTGGAGGCCTGCAGGTAGTCACGACCAGGACATTGCAAGCCAGTGGTAGACGGCTTCAGAAGTAGATGCAAGCGGAACGTGAGAACTGTAGAACTTGAAATTGTCAAAGCGGCTTTGATTATCATCATACGTGCCTTGACTCACACTACTCGATCTCTCCGCTGTGTGGTCCAATCTGCACCGGAGTCGACGATTATTCAGGGCTCATAGCTCAGAGCTCACACGTCAAACCACTCCTCCCTGTGTAGCCTCCAGTAGATCGGTGCTTTGCAACCCACCACAACATTGTGATGATGATGCCGCACGAGCTGAGCCCACAACCGATTGAACTCCATACCCTCATGTGATGCTTCGACCTCCTTCGAACAGCCGCGGAAGCTCTCGCTACACCGTGCGATGAAGGCTTTGCGGCTCCAGGGACATTTTGTGATGAAAGTCAGGTCAGCGAGGTAGTTGCACATGGCAGTGTTCATTTCTACCACACTATCAAGGCGGATGGAACCCCAATCCAAATTGGTCTTTTTCTGTGTACGTTGACCTCGTTCGAAGCAGAATACCTGTGACCTGCATTGATCGCCGAAGCAATCATTAATTGCCGCGGATGCATAGCCAGTTAACATTCCCGCACAGTCTTAGAACACCACAGTCCCATTGACATGTCCACCAACTCCACCCGGACAATTCGGCGTTCCGGCCGTAAAGAAGAAAGTCCACTTCTTCTCCCTCTTACAAACCTCCGCCATTTTCTCCAAGTCCAACATCTCACCAATCGGCATACCCCAACACGCCAACATGAACCCATGCAGAGCCCCCTTCGCCGGCGGAGGAAACACTTCCCAGGTTGGCGAGTCACCCAGTCCAGCGGTGAAGTAACAATCATGCAGCCAAGTCCTCACTTCCTCCTCAGAAGACAGCCCAGCCCAGCATTGGATCTTGTCAGCATCGCCGGACGAAGCGTAGGCACGGAGGCCGAGGGCTCCGTTTTCGGAGGTGGAGCGGGAGTGATAGTCTTGCACGAAGCCGGACCGAACGAAGAGGATGTCACCGATTCGCATGTCGCCGCCTTGCGAAGCGGGTCGGATGTCCAGACCTTGGTGTTTGCCGGTTGCGAGCAGATCCGCGTATGTAATGGCGTGCGAAGTGGCTGAGTCGTAAGATATGCCCTGAGAAGTGGCGTAAGAGCGGTAGTCAAGCAGGACTGTTGAGACTCGTCAGTATCGACAGGAAGATGTGTGCGAGTCAAGGTGAGAACATACCTCCCCTTCCAGCAAACCCATGAGCCGCCCAGTGGTTCATGCCACACTTCTCATTCCTCTCTCCAGCCTCGCCAGCAATGTCCTTCGCCGTCGTCCAGTTGTAGAAGTATGCAGTCTCCGGATCAGCTACATGTCGAAAGCCATCGAATTGCGTTCCACTTTGCGTGTTTAGTTCATAGGTATCGTCGTACGCATAGCCCGGTCTCAACGCTTTGATCTGATGCTTGAAAGCTTGCCGTCCGAACGCTGGCTGAGCAGGAACGTTCAAAGGCAAGTCTGTGCGGACAATTTTTCCAGTCTTGATCTCTGCAGCGGCGGTTTTGACGCGGTTCGGTGTGAGGAGGTTGATGCGGCCTAGGTTGTCGTTGGGACCCCAGAACCAGGAGGCGGACTTTGGAGCATCTGGAATCTCTGGAAGGTCTTTGAGAAGAGGGAAAGAGGTTGCGTTTGGATCCCAAGTTTCGGAGGCCATCTCGAGCTGGTCGTAAAGGCTATGTTGTATCAATGTGTATGGTAGGTCGGCTCAAAATCAAGTCAATACGATCGATAGAACAAATGCCGAAGAGCAATTCTTCGGGCGTTTCGATTCGGACCGATTCGTGAATGTCGAGTCAGTGAGGAGAAACCGAAGCAGAGTCGGCGGAATGCCGCTCCTTATAGACGACAGTAGACCAGGCTGTCCGCAGCATGGCCTGACGTTGCTACCGAGGGCATTTAAGGTTCGAGTAGAGCTTCTCCTCTTTACCGGCCGGGCTACTAATCCGGATATCAGCCAAATCGCCGGGTAATCGTCCGTCCATCGCTTGAGAACGTCCTCTTTCCCTCATTACGCCACCTCAAACGATATGTGTGTATGTTCCAGAGACATGTTCATTCAATGGCCCGCATGTATCCTTCTACATCTTACTCGGCACCCACTTTGGCTGCTTCTTCTCCGCGAAAGCTCTCAAACCAATTCCCAAATTGTCTCCCTCCCTCAAGGCAATTCCATATCGGTTATCAGTATTCTGACTCGCCCTCTCCACACTGCCCTCCTCCCAACTCTGCCTCAGGCCATGCCTCGTCACAATGATTGCATCGGGTGACAGGCTAGCAATTTTGGCCGCCAGAGCAACGGCCTCCTCCACGACCGACTCGTGAGACTTGCTGACACGGTTGGCGATGTGGTATTGCACGGCTTCTTGCGCGGATAGGAAGCGTCCGGACATGGCGATTTCGCTGGCGATTGTGATGCCGCAGAGACGGACGAGGCGGGAGAGACCGCCGGCTCCGGCGTAGAGGCCACGCATGGCTTCGGGGAGGCCAAAAGTCGCGTTGGGAGAGGCGATAATGATGTCGCTGTGTTCCAGGTCGTCAGTAGGACGTTCGATCAGATCATACGATGGGCCCTTGTACTCACCATCCCAAGCAAATCTCAAATCCACCTCCCATGGCCCATCCATTGACCGCAGCAACGACCGGCTTCTTGCCGACTCTCCTACTCACACCCATGAAGCCACTCGGCGGATGTGTCAATAGTCGTCGGTCCAGCTCTTTCCCGCCGTCTCTCTTCGCCTTCTCCCTCGCATTCGCAATGTCCTTCTGTTCAATCAAGTCCTGTCCCGCGCAGAACGCTTTGCCGGTACCAGTGATCACGGCTACGAGAAGAGACGACTCGTGGTCGAACCAAGTGAGGAGAGCATCGGCTTCCCAGTGAGATGCGTATGGGAGAGAGTTCATGGCTTTGGGACGATTGATGGTTATGAGGAGAACGGAGGGAGCTGGGTACGAGAGGAGGTATGTCGGAGTCGGCGGAGGAGCCATTGCGAACGTAGGAGGAGCCATTGTGGAGGGGGAGTGCTGTGCTTCGAGGATTTAGACGATTCGTGTGGGAGATAGGCGCTGCGATAGATGAAGGTTGTTCCACGAGGCTTGTCACGTATGATGTGCGATGAGAGAAAGAGAGAACGATTTACCGTAGTGGGGATGCTGAGCTACAATAATAGCAGAGTAGCTATTGTCCAGGCCAGTTGATGTGAGCCTAGGTTGAAGCTCTCTCGGCTGCGACTTAACCGCGGAAGAGGAGAGGACGTCGGAAATAGCGGGTGCAAAATCACTGGGACGGGTAACAAAACTAGCCGGTTGTCTTAGCCCTTCTTTTCCAACCTTTCCTTCTCTTTCCGACGTGCCCTCGTTGACCTACCAAACATGCTCCAGCTTGATTACATGACTGCTCATCACAGAGCAGTCTGCGTCGCCCGAAGTCCTGCCACATGACACCTTGCCAGAGGCTGGACCACATGCCTCGCGAAATCGATCCTCCAGTCCGGATTCCTCAAGCTGGCCTTGTGAAGACACCAGTCCACAGCCATGGCGTAATCAATGTCAGCCTCGTACTGGACGTCTTTGGCCCACTCACTGGCCACGGCGCCTCGTGACAAGCCTTGGACCGACATAGCCGCGTTCGCCGTGTGCTCTTTGAACTTTGGATGATCGTGCAAGCACCGATGG
This sequence comes from Zymoseptoria brevis, assembly GCA_000983655.1. NCBI lineage: Eukaryota > Fungi > Ascomycota > Dothideomycetes > Mycosphaerellales > Mycosphaerellaceae > Zymoseptoria > Zymoseptoria brevis. The sequence continues at coordinate 35,111 of JYJE01001799.1, forward strand.
AAGCACAGCTCGAGGAGGACGATTCCTAGTTCCATGAAAGCGGCGTCGTTGGGAATCGCTCGTTCGCTAGGCTGATCACCGAATCGCGCCAAGACAAAAGGCTGCCGTCGCTGAGGTCCGAGTACGCTTGAGGTAGACTCCGCACTCAGGAAGATGTCATCTGCCGTGGATTTGCCCTGGAACCATGGTGTAGAGAAGAGCTGCAAAAAGGATGAGGTGACCATGAAAGCCACGGTCAATCGCTTAACTCTGAAAAGGCTATCTGATTTCGTCTTCTCTAGAAGCTCTCTAAGCGACTCAGAGTCTTGGTCAAGGGCTTTAGCCTGAGTCTCGCTGGCGAGGTATATCACTTCGTACTGATGCCCTGGTACTATGTCTTGTGTTTGGTGGCCGTCGAACTCCCTAGTCAATAGCCCGAGGCTCCCGCTGACATTCGCCGAGCAAGACATCGCAACTGCACAGAGGCCAGTTTCCTGAATCTGGTTTGGCTTCGGCCCACCACTTTGTGCGTATCTGGGCCCCAGCAAGCAGGGCCATGGCCTTGAACTGGCAAAGCGTGGAATCAGTATCCAGGCGGATCCTCTTTGCGGGTAGACCTTGGACGCTGGTAGATGCTTCTCGCACCGGGCTGCTACTCTCGATCTCCGAGAGTCCCTGAGACCACACCGTGCGCGCTTCCGCCTGCTCCTCTTTCATCAACTTGATGGCGAGCTGTCGTCTTGTCCAGCCGTTGCTACGATTGACTCTGGAGCTCAAGACACCTCCGAAGCATCCTCATCTGCATCTCCCTCAGACGACGAGGAGAATGGGTCAAATCTCGACGTAATCGACTTCCATACCTTGTGTGAGCCCGACGAATCTTGTCCATGTCGCTACTGCTTCGGTATAGTGTCAGTCAAGACCCAACGAGCATGGAAGTAAGTAGCTATCGTTTATCGTAGACTACACATTTTAACTGACATAGGAGACACGTCTTCGGTGACCTACGAGCATACGTCTGCACAAATGCAACTTGCAAAGAAGGCCTCTTCGATACAAGAAGATTCTGGATCGAGCACGAAGAAAGCGCACATCGACGAAGGTGACGATGTCCTGGGTGTCCGGACGTATCCGGCGAGTCTCGAGCGACGATACGTGAGCATTGTCTCGCACGGCACCATATAGCATCAGAGGATGACGTACTGGGACTCGGCCTGATTGATGCAGCATCACGCAAACAGCAAGAGATAGCACCGGCTCAATGCTGTTTCTGTGATGATTGGGATCAGCGGCTCAGATTGGAGCGACTCCTCTCAGATGGCACTCTCACCGCGGCCGATTTGCTTGTGTCTGCGAAGGACTTCTATCAGCATCTTGCGCAGCACATGGAGCAGCTTGCACTCTTCGCACTTCCTCAAGACGCCAGCTTCCAGACACTCCGTGATGCGGGCGGTGTCGAGGTAGATCAGAGCAAACACGCCAATAAACGGAACCTGGATTCGTCTCGCCATACCCTCGGCCCAACAAACATCGGAGACGAGCGAGAATCCTTTTTGGTAGCGATGCAAGCTAGCCTTGAAAGGGCACATCGCCCGGACGAATTTGACGAGCATGATCCTGAGCCTGCGGATATCATCGACTACTCAGCGGAAAGTGCTAAAAACATCAAACCTGGATTGACATATCCTCAACTTACAGGCATGGCGATACTCAGCACTACGGACCACGAGATGACACTGGACAACATCTGCTCATGGATAATGTCTAACTATGCCTTCTACCACTTCGCCAGCGCTGGCTGGAAATTCAACGTCCGCAACACTCTTTTGTTGAACAACGCCTTCACCAAGATTCCGCGTCGAGCGGACGAACGTGAAAAGGTTTCAACATGGACAATCAAGCCAAGCGATTTCGACGACCTCATGAAACAATCCACGGAAGACTGCGGACGTATAAACTCACAGATCACCACTGGTGCTGTCCCCGCCGAGTCTGGTGGCTCATCTGTCACCGCGGTCCGCAAGAATGTCATGTCTTCGCTTGGGCCAGGGCAGGCTCAGCGGGAAGAGACTCAAAAGTCTCACGGCGCAGATGAACTTGCATCGCAACAGTCAGATGTCTTTTCACGCCCTGCAGGCGATAAAACGGGCGCATCACCAAGGAACTTCGGGATTCCGTATTTACCTCCAGCTTTTGAGGACTTTGACGTGAACCCCTCGAGCAACCTTGACTTCGACAACTACCTCAACAACCAGGAGGGCGAGTCGGGAGGGCTTCGCGCGCTTCTCGTATTGGACAATTTAGACGAGTCAAGGAGCAGCATAGGAGTAGCGGATCAAACCATCGAACGAGATCGTCTGAAAGACAATAGGCCCGACGAGCCTCTCCCAGCTCAGAGCCTTAGTTCTAGCCATGGGCTAGACCCGCAGGCTTCCAATAGTGTCCCAGACACAGGACCCCAAGATGATTATCACGATCCAGAGTTCAAGTAACTCCAAGTCCCCACTTCAACGATAGACGGAGATGAAGAGTACCGCCGTCGTCTGAAACAACTTCGACGAGAGATGGGCATCTCGAGTGATCTCGGTCCCGACTCCGACTTTGACCGGGCAAACAGACTTCAAAGACGTATGCAACGTCAGAGAAATCTGGGAACGGAAACTCGCAGCATGTCTTTCACGGCGGCTTCTATGATGTCCTCCCCCAACGAAAGCCGCGCACTACCGGCTTTGCGCAACAGCTTCGATAGCCCGCCGGACATTATTGGCATGGGTCATTTGACCTCCACAACGCCTAGTAAAGGCCGCGGTCGGAGCAAAACAGAAGAGCAGAGGGACGAGATTTCCAGGAGAACGGGCTGACCATCACCTGTTCCGATACCAGGGAGGCGGTGGAGGCAAGACTTCGCTGATCGGATGCGCTGCACAATTTCAAAGGACTTCGGGAAATTAAGGATCATGCTTTAGGCAGCATCGTGTCTACTTGTTGTTGCGTGCTCCACACATATATCGCTACGAACGTCACATGCACAGCAATGGGGCTCTCTACTCGTCGGCCTCCTTTTCCGTACCACCAACAATCCCACCGCTCCACTCCCCAACTCCCCCACCCTTACACCTCCCCACCAACCACTCCCTCAACTCCCTTTCCACCTCTCCACCGCCCTCAAGCCAACTCAACACCCCCGTCCTCTTAACCACAACCTCCGCCCCACCCTCCACACACCCAGCCCTATACACCAACTCGCCAACCTTCTCCCTCACACTCTTCCTCACCCCCGGACTACACCCACTCAACGCAAAAACCTTCTCAAACGTCCCGCCACGCCTCAAAATCTCCAGATCTTCTACACTGCGTAGTCCATCAACAAGCCAGTCCAAGACCCACTGCACCTCCCTCCAATACCCATCGTCCTCTTCAGGAAGAGAAGTCAGCGTATTGCTCAGCCAATGCCCCGGCATCTTCCCAACCCTCCACTCCGGCCCTCGAATAAGATATCGATTCAATTTCGGATAAATCACACTCGCCGGATTTCCCAGCACATCCACCGCTCTCCCAGCGAAGCACGTCGCCAAATACGGCATCGACACGCCAGGGTTCGTATACTGCTGCGCGAACGTCTCGAGCACTTCCCCGATGAGGAGGGTCAATTGCTGGACTGAAGGAAGGTTTGGGTGGGCGGGCAGGGAGTAGTGGAGTTTGCGGAGTTGGGTGACGGCTTGCGTGCGGATGGAGGGATGCTGGGAGGAGAGGCAGAGGAGGAGAGCGGAGATGTCGCCTTCGGACAGGGCGAGGTCGAGGTCTTTGAGGGTCCAGCGGGTTAGTTCGGGATGGCTGTCAGACTCCTGTGGCGGGGAGGGGTATGGCAGTGCCGATTCGGTGGGCTTTGGTGGTTCGGTGAGTGAGGCTTCGTCGGCGGGAGCGGAAGTGGAAGGTAGGGTGACGGCTTCCAGGTAGGTAGCGGAGTCGTGCTTCGTTTTCTTCGCTTTCCATCCTGGGAGTGCTCGGATCGTCTTGGTGATGTGCTTCAGGACACGGGCGTCTTCGGTGGTATGCTTCCCCAACAGAGCAAGGAGTTCTTCAATCCACTCCGCCTTCGCCTTCCCCTCTCCACCCGGATCCTTCGCCACGAAGTTCGCTTGCTCCAGAATTACAGCAACAAGCAGACTCGTCTCCTCCCTCTCCTTCGCTATTCCATCAAGATCATCAAGATACTTCACAGGCTTCCTCGTCGCTCTTCCAATCAGATCGTCCAAGAACTCCCACACTGAACTCGCATCCTCAAGCGGGAGTAGATTCGCCATCAGCACATCCAGGGTCGTCGTCTCGTGCTCAGAAGTCGCGTTGACCGAGAGCACATTATTCTCCACAAGCACATGCCTCAACAAACTCCGCATCTGCCCATCCTTCGGCTCCTTGCGATGAATTCTCAACAACGTCACAATCGGCGTGAACAACAACCCACCTTGCTTATGAAACCACTTCATGCCCGTGCTGTACCTCGCAACAGCCAGCAAATGTTCCAGTTCTAGATTTCTCAGCGCTTGCAGTTCGGCCGGCACTCTCGCAGCAGGCGTTTCACTAGCCACAAGCGCCGAAGTAAGTGTGCTCGAAACATCAAACTGCTCTTCCAGCGCTTGCAGTGGCAACAGTTCGTAATACAGCCGTACTAGCCTCGTCGCCGATTCCCGCTGCATGGCATGTTCGTAGTCATCTGGTATCTTCCGGAATGTAGCGATGATTTCTTTCATAGGCGGGCATCGAGATGCGAATCGCTGGCGGAGGCGGGATTCGGCTTCTTTCCAGAGGCCGTTGGGGGTCGCTTGTGGTTGCAATTCCGCGACGACAGATGCGAGCTTTTGGAACGCTAGCACGAGGAATCGAATAGCGAAGAATGTGATCAGGTCGTTGCTTTGATGAAGGCACTTGACCAGCACCTTCTGATTCAACGGGCGGGGGAGGATATTTTCGATCATGATGGAAGTCTGGGCGGGAAGTTCGGCGCGGCCGTCTTCATTCCCAAGATTGGCGGGAACGGGAAGGGCGGCGATTTCGAAGAGTAAAGAAGCATAGCCGATCCAGGTATTGGTCAACTTGGGGTCCATTTGCATCGTTCGTTCGGCAAAATACGCCGCCACCAGTTCCGGTGCGGACTTGAAGCATAGCAGGAGTAAGTCCCTCTCTCGCTCGTCCGAATTCGCGCGGAGAGTGGCCGTCCAGGATAGCAGCGTCGTGTTGCGGATGTTGAGCGGTTCGGCGGAGTCGTAGAACTCAATACTGTCCAGTCCGAGGTCAATCGAAGTACTCGCCGTAGAGTCCGAGCTCGTCGTCCCAGGCGGATACCACCCACTCTCCCTCAACACGCCATACTCCGGCTTCGTGCACACAGCTTTCAACCACGCGAAAGCCTTTTCTGCCGCAGCATGACCTTCCCCGCTCCTCGCCGCGATCTCCGTCACTCTCTCCAGATTCTGACTGGACAGAATCGCCGCCTTCGACGACCGTGGCAACTCCCCGTCTTTCAGCACATTCGTCTCCACAGTCGTCAACAACTCATTCACCAACTCTGCCGGATCATCTCTCAAATGCTGAAACAACGCTCCACACAACGGGCGATTCTTGAGGATATCCATCTTTCCGCCTTCATGCAGATACTTCAGCAAAGCCAATACCAACCTCATCGTAAGCGTACGTATCGACGGTCGCCGCTTAGCATCCTCCTCACTCATGCTGGATCGCACATTAGCAAGCCATCACTCGCACCTCATCACCACACCGCACTACTCACTCCACTTTCACAAGTCCCAAATTCCTCCTCACCACCTGCCCATCAAAAACCATCTCCCTCTTCCCATAAACATCCCTCGCCAAAACCCCTCCATCAAACCCAACCACCTCACCCAACAGCCTCAACGCCGGAGAAATCACAAAATCCTTGTGCTTCGGCGCCTCCAGCGCCCTCTTCAATAGTCTCAAATGCTGGCCCTGCAGAACAGTGCGACAAAGCAGCAAACCTTGATCCCTGACATCCAGAATTCCACTCAGAGTCTTGAGCAGCAGGGCGAAAATCGCCGCAATACTCGCCGCTAGATGATCATTGTTATTCTGATTCGCAAAACTCCAAGCTTGCCATAATTGTCCGAGCAGGGGATGGTCGTAGTCATTTGCGTCGGCGGGGGTTTGGGTCTGGAGATATTCTCTCAGGATGGAGAGTTGTCGTGCGCGCAGTTCCGGTTCGCGGTGGTAGAGGATTGATTCGAGGAAGTTTTTGAAGGATGCGAGGCCATTGCGGAGTTGATGGAGGCCGTCTTGCCGAAAGACGAGGGTGTCTTGGAGTTGGCGGGCGAAGTGGATTTCTTCGATGGCTGGAGGCTGGAAGTCTGGTCGAGAACGTTTGGGAGGGCGGTCGGTGCCTTCTTCTAAGGGTTGGCGCTCTCGTTTGGACATGATGCAGATGTGTTGTGTGATTTTGATGGAGATAATTTATTGAAGTCGTTGGAACTTTTTCCTGAAGGATCGACGTTGGCAATGGGCTAGAACTAAGCTCGTATTTCTCGCATGCCGGAGACAGCTCCGCTAAATACCCATCACAATCACGGGACTTGCTAAACGCAGTGCGGTTAAATTCTGAACACCGTGCGGTTAAATTCTAAACACCGTGCGATGCCTTAGGCACCACTATATTGATGAGCGCCGACTTCATTTAATGCTCCGTTTAATGAGCGCTAGCCTTAATTAATTAGCGCTAGTATCGTTTATTAGCTAAACGACGTCGTCGACGACTCTATATTAACCTTACGTCCTTACCTTACCGTCACTATACGATTGTTGTAGCTATTTAATAAGCTAATAAGTAGCGGCTTTTCTCGGCGGCAATAGTATTAACACCCTTATAGGCTTACAATTATTAAAAGGGCAAAAAGATAATAATTATAAGGCTATAAGTAGTTAGCTAAATTCTTAGAGTTAAACACTAGACCTTGTATAATTAATGTATAAGAATCAGAAGCTATATAGTTTTCTATATTAGGCCCTTATAAGATTAAAACACGTACGTTCTAAGAAATTATCCTTTAAAGGAAATAGAATAAGAATTAGGGAGACAAAC
>JYJE01001809.1:1970-12286 GCA_000983655.1 Zymoseptoria brevis
CAGAGCCCGTTATATTAAGGATTTATTAATAACACCTTATTAATGACGTTTCATATCGACCACTCTGTGCAGCTTGCTGGAGAGCTTCAAGGTCGTTTCGCAGAGTTTGGGCGGTGTACAGGTTGACTTTGAGCTCGGCGAAGATGGTTTCCGGGTTTGGTTGCTGCTTTTCGGACGTGCTTTGGTCTTGCTGGAGCGGCAGGCTGGGAGGACGCCCCGCCGAGAGGTGTTTTGCATGGGGACGATTGAGCATGATCGGGTGTGAGGGCGGAACTCGAACGCAATGTGCGTTGATCTTCATTTCCTTCGGAGGCTTATGTTGCGGCAGCTTGATTTCGGTGCGGGTGTCTTCTGAGAATTGACGTTGATCGAGAAGAAGGGCATCGACTTGGTTCTTCGTGAAAATTAAAGTGGCGCAGTCGGTATTCCGATGCAAGGGATGGGTGGGTCTACGACCGGTGAGCCTGCAAAATCGCCCTGCGGCCCAGACTTGTGCAGCTCTCATGGAGGACAAACTGTGGTCAAGAAATCAATTCCAGAGTCGATCATTCGATAAAGCTAAACATGGCTAGCTCCAACACTACGAATGCAGCACGCTCGTACGCCCACACCAACATCGGCTATCCTCCCTCCAGCACACCCCACTCGCTTTAGCCATTGTGCGCCGGCTCCGTCGTCACTGTTGTGTACGGCCTCGCAGGTCCAGTCCGCTTCAGTTCACTGAACGCAATAGCCACGATTCCGATCAAGAACACAACCAGCAATACGAGGATCACGCATTCCTTTATCTGCGTCGCAGTTCCTTTGGGACTCGCATTGTACGCTCTCTGAGCCGCCTGGAGTTCAAGCCCAGTCTTCTTATGAGCAAGCTGAGCGGCGCTTCGGTCGGCTTCCAGTTTAGCAAGAGTGCGTTGTCCCTGTCGTGGCTGTTGAGCTGTTTCCAGATTTGCACTCGAGCTATCGTGGGCGATCTGGGCGGCATCCCGGGCGGCCTTGAGCTCCTCGAGAGGCGTCGCTGGTTTTGCGTGCTGCGGCGACATGATGCTTGTTTCTGCCTCAAGCTCGATGTAGGATGGAGGTGAGGCTGGAAAGTCTCCTGATCCTTTGCCGGAAAGGTGAAACATAGTGTTGGTCTCGATGCTGTTGCCGGCTGTTTGGTCTGCGAAGGCGACTTTGCTGGTTTGCTGCAGTGCCGTAGTGCTAGAGTGCTGCGATCATCTTGACAAGGAATGGATCCAGTTATATGCTTACACTCCGGCAGCATTAGCAAGGCGCAGTTGCAACCATCCATTGAGGAATGCGAAGCAGAGGCGCAGTTGAGAACGTCGGCAAGGGGTTGCTCAATTTTCACCGGAGTTTTCAAGGCACGCCCAATAATTCCGATCTGCGTGCAATAGACCACCTGCGAGCCTTCCACTTGCGCTTATGATCGCTCGATGATGCTGAATGCGTCAAAGTCCACCTTCTCTTGAGTCTTGGCTGCCGTCCGGAGCAGGCACTGGATATTGCTTCCTACTCGTCAAGACATGCAACCCAACGACAAGTCCAGACGTCGCCATCATGACCATCCAGTCCTCGTACCAACATCCCTCGTGTATGCATTGTCTCTGGAGCTGGAAATCTCCTATCGGTGTGCCTGTGATCGATCAGTTCTGTTCGCGAGTCGTGCCGATGACATTGTACGGTGACCAACCTCTGTGATGATTCCACATTCAGAAATACACAGTTGGTATGTATGATCCCCAAAAGTACGACATCACAATTCTCCAAAACAAGGTCTCGTGCACTTTGGGCTTCGTGACCTGCTTCGGCTTATCGCAGCAGTCAGATCGCGGAGCGGCTTCGAGTTCGGACGTGCGGACGAGACTCGAAGTCAAGATGTCGCCATGGACTTCAAGCTCATGGCAACTCATGCGCTCTTGCTTCCCATCGGCTTCAGCTGTGTCACTCCCGGCGCTTGTTTCGTCAATCCGTATTGACAGATGTGCGGTACTGAGCATGTATGCATATCCCGTAGCGATGATGGCGGTCACAGCTTGTACAATCCAATCCTCATAGTTGCAGCCTTGGTCACTGAGGCACTGAACTTGAAGCGGCAGCCTCGCATCCGATTCATCTATACCGGTCAGCTCCCTGTAGATTTCTAGGGCTGAGCTTGGGCAAACCTCTGCTGGAGTCTCGAGCCTTGAAGTACGCCATTCGTAGAATGATCTCCACCAAAAAGACCACCCCTGTGGCCACGGTGGTCAGGAAAGCGTCAAGAACATCTTTCGTCCCAGTGGTCTGACTGCCGTGCATGAGTCGCTGCGCTTTCCTGGACCTTTGCGAGCAGCTATCGCAAGGGGCAGTTTCAAGACCCCGTTCCGCCTCGCCTTCGGGCTGTTCTTTCTGCTCCTCGTCCATTGAAGCTTGTGAAGTCGCTAGTATCATCGTAGAACCAGGTGTAGTAAAGGTGTAAACTTCACAATGGCTGTCGGCAATCTTGGGAGTGCTGCAGCAAGGAAGATACTCGCGGGTGGAGAAAAAAGATTAGAGATGGATAACTCACCGGTCGACTCGTAAGCAAGGGATGAACTCGAGAGGCGCAGTGCAGGGAAGAATCGATATGTGCTACGTCAAATATGCAGCATAGCGTCACACATCGATCTGGGCGGGTCGATGTGTTCAGGCATACAAGTTCAATCGCGTTTCTTTGCGAGTGCGCGGAGTTGAACACCCGGCGCTACCACTGTTTCGATTCGGCCAAGACTAGAGGGCGTACCGAAGGGAAGAGGTAGACCTGGCAAGAGGTCGAATTAAAGTTGCGACGCACCGGGTGCACCTTGACCCCTGAATCGACCCAATGTCGCAATCGTGGTCAATGGGTGCCTGAGGCATTACATCGCTTCTTCCTTACGGTAGCCCAACGCTAACGTGCCTGGCTCAGCTCTCACTTCGTCTACGCCGGACTCGGACGTACTTGGAGTCCACTTACATGTACTCGATAGTGACTGTACTGGATCCTAAGTCCTGCTTGCCGCGTCTACTTGTCCCAAGCTGCGATCGTCCGAAGGAAGACAAGGTGAGAGACTTCAGCGGACATATCAATTTTGGATGAGCTGGGCTCTTGATTGATATCACGAGATATGTAATACTGACAAATTGAATAGAACTTTTGGCCGCTGTCTTCCCGATGACCTGTGTGTGCAAAGCAAGCAAAGCAAGCAAAGCAAGCAAAGGAAAGCAAGCCTCCGTAGCTTCTCCTTCAAGGAGGACTGCGTCTTCGTACCTCAAATGCAGAGCTTCGATGAGCCTGTTGGGAGAAGAGAATGCGACCACGATAGCCGCTTTTGCGGGACATTTTGCCTTCGAGGGATCCATAGGCCTTCCGAATGCGTCGAACTCGCATGTCGCCTTCGCATAGAGAAGGTCATAAAGAAGGTATGCACCAATGAAAGAAGCATGATCTTGATCTTCGGCATGTGATCGTGCCAGGCAAAACGCCATATTAACCCGATCGTCGAAATACCAATGTTGAGAAGAAAAGCCGGACAAGTCTCCGTAGCTTCTCTGTTCCGGAGCGCTGCGTCTCTGTTGTGCAAAGGCAAGACTCCGATGATGCTGCCGGGACACTGCTGTGTATGCTGGGCGTGTCATGACAGCTTTTGTCATGCAGTTATGTCGTGCCGCTGAGCGATTCAGCTAAGAAGTGCTTAAACCCATGAAGTTCGCACGGCCTTAGTCAAAACCGGAGGTAAGGGAAGAATTTGTTGGCGCACAAGATCAATGCGAGTCTGCAGTGAGGAGAGGACCAGAGCTCCGTAGCTGCTCTCTTTCTTAACGCTGCCTCTCCGTATTGTGAGCCTGGGAGTTCGATGTGCCCACTGGGAAGAAAATCACCGCTTTTGTAGGATAGCGAATTGCAAGTTTTGGAGATGACGCCCTCGTGTTGGAGGGTGCGAATGGCGCAAGTCGAGTGGCTCAGTTGTTTCCTAGAAACAGCATCAGAGCCTCCATTCTCGCCACGTCTCTCTCGGCCTGGGTCACACCCTCAATCGCAGGTCCAATAATTTTCTTCTCGAAGATAGCCGACTGCCATGCCCAAGGAAGCTGGTCATTGAGTTCATCGAGCTTCTTCTTGTGCTCCTTTAGCGACGCCGCGCTCCTCCTCAATCTCGCCTTCCACGAGTTCTTGTATCTCTCTAGAATGTGGTCTTTGCCGACTTGGGGATTGGTGAGTACATCCGCCGAGTCCTCTAATTGTTCTTGGTGAGCGTTGCTGAGTGTTCCGGCGGCTTGCCGCTTTAGAATCTTGGACCCATCCGTTCGTACGAAGCCAAGTACTTCTGTCACAAACATCGTCTTTGGCAAATCTTCACCAAATCTGAACGTTGTGCGAGGAGGATCGTCATCGTCGTAGATCATGATGGCCTCAGCCTCCATGGCACCTTGCTGCTGTGTTGCTGGCTGCTGCGTTGCTGGCTGCTGCGCTCCTGATCTTCCACCCGCCTGCACCGAAGCAGATGGCGCCTGCACCGGTCTTCCATGGCCTTGCCTTGCTGGCTGCTGCGCTCCTGATCTTCCACCTGCCTGCACCGAAGCAGATGGCGCCTGCACCGGTCTTCCATGGCCTTGCCTTGCCTGTTGAGACTGCCTTGGGTCCACCATCTGGGCTCTTGGCGGCGGGCGGGAGTCGTGCTGTGTCTGGCCTAGAGAGCTAGGTAGATGTGATTGATGCTGCTGCGCTGAAGCCCGAGCAGCTTCAGCTGGAGTCGATTGGAGAAGACGAGGTGCACCCGTAGTCGAGTCCTCAGAGCCGAAGCCTGTAGGAGCCGCCATACCTCTCGGATTGAAGCGTCCAATGCTCAGATCCTGGGGTGCTGGAGTCATGAAGAGTTCCTCTTCTTCGCTGTCGAACATGCGTAAGATTGTGAGAGGGAAGTACCTTCGTAAGGATGAGTTGGCAGTGTCTGCGAGGGTACTGTTAATTGTTGTTGTGCGATTGTGTTGGTATCTGAGTTTGGAAGTCTTTGATGATGAAGTTGTTGTGTGGTCAAGGATTGAATGAGGCGCAGACGTGGTGATATGCCGAGTGTTTGAGAGCGTTGGTCCAAGCTCAAGCTAGGGTCCGCTGTTGCCCTGAAGTGAATGCATGTGATGAAGGAACAATGTCCGAGCACATGGCAACGGTCTAAAAGCGTACTCATATGAGCGAGCTGTCTTTCACATGCGGAGCACATCTCACTAACACTGCCTGAAATTTGACTGCCGTGAATTTGTTTTGTAGTCCGCCGGTGTGATCTGAAGGCCCCAGTCCAGCAGTGATCTTCCACATGTTACAAGGTGCAGAAACTTCAAGTTCGCCATTCCGGACTTCGGTAACATAGACTAGGTCGCAAACAGATCCGGGACATTGGGCATTCTTGCGGGACGAGGTCTCGCAGTTCACGGGGTGCCGAAGATGGATCGTCCACAGGTGTAGATCGGACGGAAGAAGGACCGTGGCATCGGGGGTTCTGGTCCTTTTCATTACCTGCGGCCAAATGAGACTTCCACCAAGCTCTCCAACTCACTCTGTACCCATGAACTCGATAAAAGAAAGCGCCGGCTAATCCGTACCCGCGGGTCCGTGCAACAAATTTCCTCAGTATCGGCCGGCCGGGAGGGCCCACTTTCAAACGAAAAAAGAAAAACGTCGAGCGTCCATCCTGATCTGCCGTCCATCTTTCTATACGTCCCCTGCCAGCCGCTCCAGATCACGAATGACCGTACGGCAGATATCCTTCGCCGCGATGAGCGAGCTCTCCTTCTGCCTCGACCCCCGCAACAGCCAGTCCTGTTGATCAGCACGGAATGACAGGGTCTTTTTCTTCCCCCGATCGATGTTGTCAGTAGCAATTCGCCTCGCCTCTAGAATCAACCCTACAACGTTCGAACTCTCGTGCAGGCGGGCAAGGCCGGTGGGATCAATCCGTCCAGCACAGAAGATGACATAGCGCAGCTTATTCAAAGCGGCTCTCTTGAATCTGGGCTTGGTCGGGCTGCTAGGTAGGCTGGGCATTATCGATCGAAGAGTTTGAACATAGGTTGTGCGAAGGCGGACTCCAGCGGTGGCTCGATTAATGGTCACATGGACGTATGAGTGGAACTCTTCTGCGTTTTCGACTGGAGGGGCCGGTGTAGCTGCTGCTCGAGGCGCTGACACTGTAGGCGGCGCCGCGGGAGATGCTGCTGCTGCTTGTGCTACTCCTGCTGCATGGGTTCGTGCCCGAAGTGCTGCAGCTTGAAGCGCTGCAGCTCGAAGCGCTTGCAGGACCCTAGCTTGATACGGTGGAGGCGCTTCGACACGGTGTAAAATGGGTGGTGGCAAGTTCCGTTGGGGGCCTAGGTCTCGTAGGTACGAGAACCGCAGATCGAAAGCACGGAGCTCATCATTATCGCGGCGCCGCCGAACATCGTTCAGCTCTCGAAGTGGTCGAGCATCCTCCTCATTGCTATCCAGGACGATAGGATCGGCGTGCTGCTGGTCAAGACGGAGGTCTGACATCGTTTGGGAAATTTGTCAGCACGAGGCATTGAAATCTGGGATGAAGACTTGCAGCTACTTACGCTGAGACCGCGAGGATTCGGGGATCTTGAACGGATAGGTCGAGATTCGGTTGTCGGGACGAGCGGTGCTGTGGAGGCCTTGGTGAGAGTCATGATCGGAGCGTACTGTGATCGCTCCGGACTATGGTCGGCTGGGATCGCTGGTGGACCAAGGAAGAAAGAGGTCTGAGCGAAGTGCAAAGAGAGGTATGGCATTGCTGGCAGATGCAAACGAGCGACCTGGTCACCTTCCCTGCATAGTCCGATCGCCCAACTCACCGAGATACCAACCCCAAGATTGCTCGGAGGGGCGGTGTGCTGGGAGATGCCCACTTTAGAGTCGTGAGATTGGGCTCCATTTTGGATACGGGAACTTTCAAGCCAGTTGCCGTCGGAGGCCCGCATGAACTGCAGATCTTCACCGTAGACCGTTCGCATGTTTCATGAGAAGGTAGCTAGAGGCCAAACCCCGACGGATATGCGCATTGCCGGTAACCCAGTTCATCTCTCTGCCAGGAAATCAGCCGCTGTCATGTGCATGTCTCGACGGCGAGCCACATCATTCATGCAAACACTGGAGATCATCGTTCCGGCAGTTCGAGAGAGTGGCTGATGCGTTGCTTCAACTTCTGTCGTGATTTGTCCGGCCGAGTGATGAAGAACAAGTGATAAAGATGGTGATGAACCGAGAGCTTCATGTGCGGCGGACTTCTTCTGCATGTGAAAGACGACGGCTGGCAATGTCAAAAGTCCAGCTGCCTTGCTGCTCGTTGGACAACGAGAAACACCCTTCGATTGTATCGCGGTTGACCACTTCTTCGGAGCAGCATCAAATTCAAGGCAAGCAGTAGCATCACCCGTCTGGGCGCTCACGTCATGGCTCTCACCAACGGCAAGAAGCGGCGGCGCTCAGACTTAAAGGCGTCCTCCCCGGCAGCGCCTGCACGCAAGCGGCGCACATCCAGCCTTGCCGACAGCCCTAAGCTCATCGAATGCGCCGTCTGCATGGAACCGAAGCCTCCTGGCCAATTCAAGAAATTCCCCTCCTGCCCGATCAACCCCTGCAACAGGACCTGCAATTTCTGCTGCACCCGACATGTCAAGATCTCGCTGATTGAGAATCCCCTGACGGAGATTGCGTGCTTTTCATGTGCGGAGTTGATTCCCCGGCAGATTCTTGTGGATCACTTTCTCAGGAGCAAGGAGGACAAGGAGCATTATCAGTTCCGGCTCAAGCAGGCTGGTCTCCTGGAAAGGAATGAGCGGGAGTGCATCTTTGGAGACTGTATTCATTTCCAGATTCATGATCCGGCGGTCGACGGACGGGTGATTACCTGTGAGAAATGTTGCCGCAGATCTTGTCATCCTTGTATGACTTCCGAGCATTCGGGTGAGACATGTGAAGCATACCAGGCCCGCATGCAGACAGACCACGCTGCAGAAGAGACTGCAACAAATGACGCATTCGCTCAAGGATACATTGCCATGGAGCAGATCGGCAAATTAGGGCGCAGTGGTCCGAAGGAGAAGAAACCAGTCCACTGTCCGGGCTGTGGGCTCTGGACCGAGAGAGCTGAGGGCTGCCGGCGAGGGAGGTGTCCGACTTGCAAGATGGAGTTCTGCATTGGTTGCGGAGCGAAGTATTTGGGACGAAACAGTGTAGCGGCCAAAGGTAATGCGGCGCACGATCCCAGCTGCAAGAATTCCATTCGGTCAAAGGAGGACATGAGATTTGTGCAGAGGAAAGACGGTCGGCCAAGGGTCCGTGAGGAGATCGGTCCATCGCATCCAGTAGAGGAGCTTGAGAACATAAGCGATGATACCGAGAACACGAGCGTTTCAAATGGTTCCGAGAAGCGTGGTACTGATGTTCAGACGGACTCGGTCAAGGTGGAGGTGGTGAGCGACCAGGAGTAGTTCTTTCGGCTTCGGGAATGATTAGGTAGGAGTTCGGTACTTGTCGCGCAGAGTAGAGAATGAAAAAAGCGCTGCCAAGAATGTCTTCACATTGAACAACTATGGCAGCAACGGTACGCCAGGATGGCTGTTTCGAATATGCCGATTGAGATTGTCTTTCCTCGTGGAAGCTGGCCCGAAGCCTCTGGACTTTTTGCAGCCCGCGACTGGACAGTAGTATGCGTTGTTCGACGACATCGCTTCCGGATGCTGAGATGCGCAGTGGCGACGAACGTCGGCCTCGAGGTCTGATGCATATGCGCAGTGCGGACATTTGGCTGGGCGGGTGTGCTTTTTGATGTGCTTGCTATGATATTTGTCAGCGACCCGTTGGCCGATATTTTCATGAGACCCACTTGAGGAGATGTGCTTTATCGAAACTCTTCTGGCAATGTTCGCAACGAAAGGCCCCTTGTGCTGGAGCGGTCTGTTGCGATGTGGAGGGTTCTCGAGGTGGTGGTGGATTTGGTGTTTGATGGGTGAAAGAATGATCAGGCTGTTGCAGAGGAACTGCAACTGGAACAAACGACGGCTGACTGCGCTCATGAACTGCGTTCTCCTGTCCAGCAGAAGAAGAGTTGCTTGGTCTCGATTCCCACGGCCACTGGGGTAAAGGCCCGCTACCTCCGGACAACCAGGAGGGACAAACGGTCTGAGGAGGGGATTCAAGATCGTGATGATGTGATTCTAGAAGATCTCCAGGTCCGGATGAGCCCAACGGAAGCTGGCTAGAAATAGGAACCTCTGAGTTTCACGAGGAGTCGAGATAAGACCTGCTGGTCGGGAGGAGTCGCAATGCAGGAAGAACAAACCAGCCGCGGAAAGCAAAATCAAAAGTGCGGAAAGAACGGATGAGCAGCACCACCAGGGCCAGCTGGGGAAGAAAGAAGATCGTTGTGCGACGAGGTGCGGTGGCATATATGCTTCAGCGAAGCTGCCGCAGCTCTGGAGCTTGGCGAGGAATGATTGGCTGGCTCGATGGTATGCCTCAGAACGAGAGCTCCAGTGATCTGGCGCTAAGACCTCTCGTTCCCCTTGCAGCTTCAGGGCCCGTCCAGTAGATAAGTGGAGTGGATTGAACGCTCAGACCATGTTGCTGGATATAGTGTTGCAATGGTGTTGTTGTTGGTGGAAGGTTAATCTCACTCTGAATTAGCCAGTTGTTTAGTATATAATGTAATTAAGGTTAGTTAGCTTGTTATACTATATTTATAGCTACCTCGCGTTAAAGGTATTGTTATAAATAACGTAGTATATACACTACTATAGCTTCTTATTCTTAATCTATAGCTTCTTAGCTTATCGACGACATAGCTATTAATCCGTCGCGCTTAGACGTACTATTTACGTAGTCCGAGTAGCCTTAGTCTCCCCCTATATTTAAGACTCCTTCTCTTATTGTCCGGACTCTAGCTCCTTCTCGAATACCTTCTCGAACACCTTCTCGAACACCTTCTCGAATACTAGCTCCTTCGACGCTATATTTAATAAGCTAAGCTCGTTAAGCCTCGAGGGCTCTATTAGTATTATCGTCTATTAAGGGGTTTAAAAACGAGGGTACACCGGCGCTAGTAGTAGAGCTACGATTCGTATAGGAAGATAAGGAGATCGAGGCGTTAATAAACGAGGTAAACGAGTAGTATAAGGCTAGTATACGTACAGATAGTAGTATTAAATCGTAGACGTTTCCGTTTATAGTCGAAGTAGTTAAGGCTATTATACCGGTTAGTAGGTATAGGTTCTTTACCGTATCGTCGTATATAACTAAGTATCGAGGGTTAAAGTAGGACTAG
>JYJE01001809.1:13968-51490 GCA_000983655.1 Zymoseptoria brevis
TATAACGTATAGGAAGATTAATAGCTTCTCTTATCGATTAATCGTCCGGCACCTTACCGTTATATAAGGCTCGATAAGCTAATATAGCCGAGCGAACGTACGCTAACTAAAGCGTATATATCGATATAACCGCTTGTTATTAAGTAATATGCCGGCTATAAAGGTGCGTCCTTTCTTACTGTCCTTATAGGTTAAGCGTAGACCGGTCGGCACGGTATTAGCGTAGCTCTCGAGTAGAACGGCTATAATACTAGCTACAACGAGCACTCGGTTCTATATAATAGTACGTATATATAGTTGCTCGTCGCTTATTATAATAGTGTATATTCATCACAACACTATAGCTAACCGCTTACCCTTAATCTAACGCTATAGTACGATACAACGTAAGGGACTTCTTACTCGACGCTATCGCCTTGCAACTAATCGGAACTTACTAGATTGCTCCCCTTGCACTTATGAACCTTACTTTTAATCACCTCGAATTACCACTCACTCTACTTACAATCTACTGGACGGCAGCGTAATTCAGAGCCAACATTAGATCAAGTCCGAGCGTTCACACCACTCACCAGCGTTTCAATCATCTACTGGACGGGCCCTCAGACTGCACCATTGGCTGCTGCCATGGTATGCCTCACATACATGCAGGGTTAGAGTGGGTAAGACGATTCCAGAAGACAGCTCAAATCCGTGGGTCCCATGCTTGAGGAGCGGAGACAAAGAAATGGTATGCCTCAAACCGACGGCATGGCAGCAATCGAACCAATGAGAGACATACCGAGCAGTCTCGACATGCTTCTATCTTTGCTACCAAAGAATGTGTGCGATGTTTGTGGTAAAGTCGACCAGGCATAAGAGAGTCGCGGCAGCCACCAGTGCTGTGGTTCTGATCTGTCCACATCTTGCAATGGAGCCAATCTTCATCGACACCACCGCTGCTCTGGCCGATTTTCTCGGTGGTCTAGGCGAGACCCTTGGGCAGCCACCGAGACTCTACATGGACCTGGAAGGCAACGACCTTTCTCGCGCGGGCACCTTGTCGCTCATCACGATTCTGCTTGAACCGGAGAAGGACGTCTACCTCATCGATGTGACCACGCTCGGACAGAAGGCTTTCACCACCGCGGACAACAGCGGCCGGACTTTCAAATCCGTCATGGAATCTCCCGACATCATCAAGGTCTTCTTCGACATCCGCAACGACTCCGATGCGCTGTACAGTCTGTACGGTATCCGTGTTGCCGGCATCGAAGACTTGCAATTGATGGAACTGGCATCCCGAAACTTCTCCAAGAAATGCGTCAATGGACTCGCCAAGTGTATCGACGGAGATCACACCATCGGTTATGCCGAGAAAAGACAGTGGCAGACCGTCAAAGACCAGGGCAGGAAGTCGTTCGATCCGGCCAGAGGCGGATCGTACTCCGTCTTCGACCAGCGTCCTCTGTCGGAAGTGATGAAGCGGTACTGCGCTCAAGATGTCACCTTTATGCCGCACCTGCGCCAAGCGTACCGCCAAAAGCTGTGCGATGCTTGGTGGAGAAAGATCGAGACGGAGACTGTCACTCGCATTCAGCTGTCGCAAACTCCGAGGTACAACGGCAAAGGTCGACACATGGCTCTTGCACCGACCAGTTGGATGCATTTTGTTCCGAGCTCGTCCGAGAGGCAACTTCGTACGCTCTTGCAGGATATGCCCGACCGGAACGCAGTCGAAAAGTCGCGTCCATCGTCTCCAAGCCCTGTTCACATGCCAATTGGGAAGAGGGATTTTGACGACGCGGCTGCCGTGGCTCGCGGACCGGATGAGTCTGTAGAGCTTGCCCAACGGGTAGCGGTGACGAGAAGATCGAGTCCCGATGTCGACTCCGACGGCGACTTTGCGGGCAGATATGGAGGCGGCAGCTTTGGAGGCGACAGTCCAGATTACGGTAGCAGTGGAGGTGATGAGTTCACGGCGTGTGACAAGGACGACTGCGGATACTGCGGGCGCTGCGCATATTAGTCTCGTGTGAACCGGACGGATGCTCGCAGAGGACTTTGGTACCTGTGATTTCATGCAGTGTGGACGCAGTGACGGGAGAGAAAGAATGTCGTTGTCGTTGTCATAAAAATAGTTTCATTGAGTCCGCAGGCAGTGCCACCAACGCCGTCGCTAATTTCAATCATTCCCAGTGTGGTATCATCAATTCGTGATTCAAGTGACCATTGGGTCGCCGTCAACCGGACCATCCAGCCCGATTGGAAGACTCTCCGGCAGCTGAACCTTGGCCTCCCGTGCTTGCATCTCAGCCCAGGCTCTCGCGCGGACCAGTTGGCGAATTTTTGCTTCGGGTCGCTGACCTTTGCTGTTCAAGATGGTTTCATTGACGCTGTCGGCAACGGTCTCGCGCAGCTTCAAGTCGAGCAACACCTTGAACTCCGCCGTCATCTTGTCCGGCGGAAAGATCATCAATGCCATTGTCCGCTCCAAAGCTTGCTGATATTTCTGGTCGGTCGGCGCACGGGGTGAGAGCTGCTCCGTGGCAAATTCAAGCGCAGGGCGGAACCTGCTTGATTGTAGACTGCCGCCGTCGGGCTTGTTCAAGATCGATCGGATGATCTCGATCAATTGGAGTTGAAGGAGGTCGAAGTGGAGGATGTGGTCAGTGTCGAGTATCTTTGCACAAAGATGTCAGCTTGCTGTACAAATCGGCGCGGCATGGAACGAATGTGGCAAAGTCTTCTGGATCATACTGAGGACTGAAGTGTTGTAGTTGTGTCTCATCAACAGCACGTGGGCTGGATATGAGTGGTGCATGAAACAAATAATCATTTCGAAGAGGGTGGTGATGGGGGGAGATGTAGCGTACCTGTGGATCAAGCTCGTTGATCAGATCAATCGCTTCGTCGATCTTCCCAGCGTGGATAGCACTGCGGATCTGAACGCGATCTCGAATGCCATCAGTGTCCAAGGGCTGAGAGATATTTGTCTCCTGAGCAAACTTTGCAGCAGCTCCTGGATATCCCTCGGAGACGAGATAGTCCATGATGACCCAGTTGATGTCACTGAAGCAGATTAAAGTCAGCTTTTGTCCATGTCCACTCATTGTGTCGGGTGGAAGTTGTGAGGGCGTATTCGTTCAGAGGTACAATCAATTTTTCTCCGCACGAAATTCTAGGAGAGATTCCCAATTGTTTTTAACACATCATGTGAAGGGGGAAAGGTGTCGGATGGTCGGACTGGCAGATCGGTGCATACCTCTTGCTGGGCTTCATCTCCTCGACTTTCTGTTCGAACAGCAGAGCGGATCGCATGCTGGCGGTTGCGGATGTGGATGAGGTCTGCGAGGAGAAAGAAGACGAGTCAGTGGCGGAGTCATGTGGCAGGTAGAAGTTTTCGAAGAAGGATTCGGCGAATATGGCATTGCGGCGTTGAGTCCACGGCCGGTCGGAGATGGGTGTTGGGCGCGTGGGAGAAGGCATGACAGGCTGAGTGCAACGTACCATTCCGTACTCAGTCTCCTAGAAATCTCGTCGCAAGGCCAACATGTCTTCTCGAAGCTGGAGGCCGCGCAAGATCCGGCTCATCGCGGGAGGAGATGAAGGGCGATGAGATGTGAGATGCTGTAGATCGATGTCGGTGGGAGGAATCAGAGTCGAAGCTGAGGTCGAGCTTCTCTGTGAAGAGGAAGGAGCCGAGCTTGGCAGGCTAGTCCCAAAAGAGACTCGCGCGCAGGATCATCTTCGCTCCATCTTGCTCGATTTTCTTTCATCTTCCCGTCCCCACTTGCGCCTTCAATCTTCTTCATCGCCAGTCAGTCCCGGCCGACGACGATGTGGACCATTGTAGTCTCAGCCTCGGTCTTGTCCATGCGACTGCGATGAGCGTGCCCTATCTTGAGCTCCCGACGAGCTCCCTTGCCGAGCTGCAGGAACCCATCTCAACGCCCAAAGGTCAGGGCGACGAGTCACCACGCGCTCACTACTCTCCGCCATGGGCTGATACCTCCATCATTGGTATCGCTGGCAGCTCTGGCTCAGGGAAGACTTCTCTGTCACTGGCCATCATCAAGGAGCTGTCGCTGCCATGGGTGGTAATCCTGTCAATGGACAGCTTCTACAAGCCTTTAACGCCAGAGCAGTCTCGAACCGCGTTCAGAAATGAATACGACTTCGATGCTCCAGAAGCCATTGACTTTGACGTTCTGGTGGAGAAACTTCGGGACATCAAGTCCGGGTATGCTCAGTCCTCTGCCCAGGCTGTTCCGCCATCGCTGACATCTGGATGAAGCAAAAAGGCGGACATCCCGGTATACTCCTTCGAGAAGCATGCGCGGTTGGAGCACACGACTACGATCTACTCTCCGCATGTACTGGTTCTTGAAGGCATCTTCGCTCTTCACGACCAGCGAGTGCTAGATCTCTTGGACTTGAAGATCTTCACCGAGGCCGATGCCGACCTCTGTCTGTCCCGAAGACGTGAGTGAAATCATGTTGCCTCACGAACGCAGCCAGCTGACCCACAAGCAGTTCTCCGCGATGTCCGTGAGCGAGGTCGAGACATTGAAGGCTGCATCAAGCAGTGGTTCTCTTTTGTGAAGCCCAACTTTCATCAATACGTTGAGCCGCAGCGAAATGTCGCAGGTACGTTGACACATCCTGCACTGAAGCACCGCACCTCCACCCCCTTGTGATGATCAAACACAAGCATAGTTCAACCGAAACTCTTGAGGAAAAACACTTACCATCTTTTTTTTGTCTGATCCAAATCCTCCACACTCGCCTTTACACAAAAGCAAATATGGAGAAGACCACAGCTGACACAATTCATGAGGCAGACATCATCGTCCCACGAGGCATCGAGAACAAGGTCGCAATCAGCATGGTCTCGGACAGGATCCACAAGACTCTGGGCGAGAAGTCTGCAATGCACCAGTCTGAACTTCGCCGCCTTGGGCAAGTCGCAGATGATGCTTCGTTGTCGAAGAACGTGGTGATCTTGGAGCCCACGAACCAAGTGCGCGGCATCAACACGATGCTGATGGATCCTTCATTGTGCAGAGAAGATTTCATCTTCTACTTTGACCGTTTAGCAGGCATGCTGGCGGAACAAGCGTACGAGTCTGGCTTGTGCTTCAAGACCAAGACAGTGAATACTCCAGTACCTGGCGAGACCTACCAGGGCCTGCAGCTTGACGGCGAAGTCTCGGCTGTGGTCATTCTCCGCGGCGGCTCGATCCTGGAGACCGGCCTGAAGCGAGTCATTCCAGACTGCCGCATCGGCCGGATGCTGATCCAGACCAACTTCCGCACCGGTGAGCCAGAGCTGCACTACTACAAGCTGTCCGCAGACGTGGCCGAGCACAAGCGCGTGCTGCTCATGGACCCGCAGATGTCGAGCGGAGGTGCTGCGCTCATGGCTGTGCGGGTGCTGCTCGACCACGGCGTCAAGGAGCATCGCATCGTCTTTGTGACTTACATGGCTGGGAGAAACGGTCTGAATAGGCTGATGAGCGTCTACCCTTCCATCAAAGTCGTGGCTTGTAGAGTCGTGGATGATATGGAGATCAGGTGGGTGGAGGAGAGGTATTTGGGCTGCTAGACCTTTCGATACTTGCAGGCTTGCATTTCACTCCGTTTTTCTCATATCTTTCTCACATGCTCGTCTTCTTTCACCGCGCCGCCGGCTTGCGAGCTCGACGGCTCGATCCGCCTCGCATCGCTGTCTCCGTTTGTATTCCATCAAATTGCCAATGCATCTCCCACTTCTTCTTGCAACTCCATCTGCCACCTCCTTCACGGCTCCGCTTGCGACCATGTCGCAGGATACCTTCCAGCACGGCGATCCTCTCCGCCCCCATCCGACGATCAATGCAATACTCAGTCAAGTCCCAAGACTGAGTCTTGGACAACGCCCACAAGATCAACGTGGGCGCAACCGGCGTGTCCGCAATCGGCCTCGCAATCTTCGGCAGCCTGGTTTTGAGCCTTATGCCGGAGCACCAGCTCCTCCAGAACTCGCGCAATGCATTGCATGCGAAGTTGAGCGCTGTGCGGAGGACTTTCCCTCCTTCGAACAGATTTGCGGCATTTGTGAACACGGGAGCGAGACTTGTCGGTCCTGCTGGTCTTCCTGGCTGTCGGCCCAGATGGATGCTGTGGCGGTTGATCGGATCTCCTGCGCGCAGTGCGCAAACCCTCTCAATGTGCCTGACGTCCGGCATATCACTTCCGACGCCGTCTATGAACGGTAAGCGATCAATCCTCCGGCTTGTTAAGACCATTGAAAAAGACGGGAGCTGACATGATTTCAGCTATATGGCAGTCACATTGGCCGCCACACTGGCTGCTGCTCCAGACTTCCACGCTTGTATCTCGGCTACTTGCAACGCCGGTCAGTTCCACGATGAAGCCGAAAACATTCTCACCTGCGGGGTGTGTGGTCTCGTTCAATGCGTCTCATGCGGCTGCGCCTTCCACCACGGTGTGTCATGTCAAGAAAATCAAGAGAGTGAAAAGATCAAGTTGGCAAACAATAGTGACAAGAGTGAAGACGAAGCAGCTTCAGAGAAGTTGATGAAGGAGATTACGAAGACATGTCCCGGCTGTAGCATAAGAATCCAGAAGAACGAGTCAGTATTCCTCCCGCCAGTACACATCCGATGAGAGCCGTGACTGACATTTCTCGCCTCACAGAGGATGCGATCATATGACGTGTACGTTAGCTGGCACTTCTGTCTGGACGCTGAGCTCCCACTGACCTCATTGCAGGCTCCCAATGTCGACATCAGTTCTGCTGGCTCTGCTTTGCTCCCTATGTGGAGATCCTCGCACATGGCAATCAGCACCATGCCACCGACTGCATGTACCATTCGCCAATGTGCCAGCTCAAGGTGCTATGAATGACGGTTGGGACAACATGCCAGCTCGAACTGCTGCGGATGACGGCTGGGGAGGCGATGATGATGGATGGGGAGAGGGAGTGGTCCAGCATAATAATTTCCCTGGTGAATGGAGACTTCCTGGTAATTTCCCTGGATACATCGACCTAACCGCTGATGACGATGACGTGGCTTTCGACAGCGCACAAGGATTTGTTGAGCACAACAGGGTGACAGATGTCATCAACGAAGGTTGGGAAATCTACCGTCGTGACGGGCAGGTATTCGCGGGAAGGCATGGATGGATCAATCACGAGATCTTTCCGGAGCCTCCTCCGTTCGTGTGGGTTGAGCCGCTATACGAAGGTGGTAATCGGCGAGGAGTCGCTGACGACGATGAATGGCTGGACGCTGCTGCCTACGACACAGTGCTTGCTGCCAATCGAGATCGGGAAAATGACACCGACAATGAGCCGGCGCGTACCGACGATAATGGAGCGTGGGACTTTCACGAGATCAGGCTACCAAGCACTACCGATGAGTGGGATATCGATGACAACCGCCCGAGGGCAGAGACTGATGATCCATGGGGTGATGGACTCAACAATGCTCAAGCGAACGACCAGGAGACCACCATCGACGCTCAGTGGATCGATGTTGCCGAAGCTTGGGAAAATGGACAGTCTACCAATCCGGGGCGGGCAAGTAGAAGGCGGAGAAACGCTGCCAACAGAAGACGGGGGAACGCTGTCACGCTCACCCAGGCGAACGCCGCCATCGTGGGGGCGCAAACACCAGATGCTCCTCAGTTGTGGGAAATCGAGGGCGAACTGTGAGACCGGAGACTAGCGGTGAGTTTGGCTCTTCTCCGGTTTACGTCTGGATTTCCTGATTGTACCCAAGGGCGATCTTCGGCAACTTTGGCGTGCATAAGAGACGACCTATCAAGTCCAGGGCTGCTGGTACGCGATCTGAAGGTTACGTACAATGGATCAGTGAGCCCATAAAATGGCTTCGGCCTAGAGACTAAATTAAAAGTTTGAACGATATGTCAGAATCCCTTGCGGCATCCACATCGGACGACACTCCGCCTAGCATTTCCAGCCAATGCGATTTGTCCACGCATCGGACTCCTGGACTGTCACTACACGTGGCTTGGGTCGTTTTGCATGCACGAGGAACAGAAAGAGTCGTGTCACATCGCCGAGATTGATCCTTGGGGCTTGCGTCGCCTCCTCGACATATTCCACGCAGTCGTTGTCGCTCGGCAGAAAGACGAGGTCTCGCCACTGCAGCTCGACGCAGTCCACCTGTCGTCTGAGAACACCCGGCATCGGCCCGGTGGGACGCCGGACGGACTATCGAGTTCTAGACCATTGAAATACTGACCAAAGTAGGCAACTGTGAAGCCTCCATCGTCCATGTCCCTGCAGCATCGACATCGGCTGATCATCCGCGTAGTTTAACTGCCTAATGTCATGCATAAACGCAGGTGTCAACCAGGAACGAAATCCTCCACTACCGTGTCTTGTGGGCCGAGATCCACAACCACCCGGCACATACTGGGGTACAGTTTTCACCGCGACACCGCCGTTTCACAACCCCATTGTCAACTTCTTGGCGAGAAGCAATATTCGACCTACCCACGGAGATGTTCGAAGCGAATACGGACTGCGGTGGCAACGAGCGCAAGATGATGTCGGCCACCTTGGCGATGAATAGAATGTGCCGCAAACAGTGGAGTGGAGGGCACATATAAACCGCCCGGAATTCCCATCGCCGGGAACAATCATTCAACAAATCATTCCCTCATCAATCCAATCAACATCCTATACACCACCGCAAACATGCAGTTCTCCACCATCACCGCCCTCTTCTTCGCGTCCCTCGCCGTCGCCAGCCCGACTTACGGCGGCAAGTACGAGCCCTGCGGCTCTGCCCTCTACAGCCAGGCTCAGTGCTGCGCTACCGACGTCCTGGAAGTCGCCGGATTGGACTGTGCTGGTGGTAAGTCGTCATGTCAAGATGTCATTGAGTGTCGGGAGCCTCATCACTAATGTTCGTTCCAGTCGGTGCCCGCATCGACAACGCTCAGCACTTTGTCAACTTGTGCGCCGCCAAGGGCCAGCGAGCTCGCTGCTGCGCCATCCCAGTCGTAAGTCGTGATTCCGTTGTCTTTGCCTCTACGACCATACGCTGACTTCTTTTCACTGTAGCTCGGACAGGCTCTCCTCTGCCAGGAGCCAGAGGGCACCAACTAGAGGCTCGTCAGTCTCGGCATGCCACGTAACGGACTCGATCGGAAACGTGCGAAATTCAAAGGACTGAAGAAGATAGTCATGTAGTACCGAGCATATCAAGCGAGACATCTATGTCAGACTAATGGTCTTGTTATCCCTGTGATTGAGTGCTCATGGAGATTCGGCTTGATCCAGATGAGCGAGATAAAAGAAAACTTCGATGCCAAAACTTGTACACTCATGTCAGCCTTGGTGAAAATGTAGCATTGAATGCAGATCTCGAGACCTCATGTTACTGCTCCAACAGATATTCAGATCATCCCACGGACAGGACGTAGATTGACCCAAGTGTTCGGCTTCTTGATCACGGTATAGCTCTCAATGCTGCGTATCGTAGGACTCAGGTTCCACTTCTCGTTCTCCGCAATGCCTCGTCTCGTCACTGGAGCAGAGATGTCGAACTGTAGAAGCAGTCGAGAAAGAGCCAATTGACTCTCAAACATGACCATTGGAGCACCAAGACACTGGCGAGGCCCGATGATGAACGGCTGAGAGAGCTCAAGACGATCATTCTCGAACTCCTTCGGCGGTGGCTTGAGCCAACGTTCGGGCTGGAACGTGTCGGGCTGGTGGAAGTGTTCGGCGGACCGCTGCACTGTCCAAGCCGCGACTCTGACGGTAGTTCCTCCAGGAACGTACACACCTGTAATCGTGTCGCCTTGGGGTGGAACCTCGCGCCCTGCTGGGAGTCCCGCGGGCGGGAACAGGCGGAAGACCTCGTGGATGACAGCGTTCAAGTAGGGGAGATGGGCATCGGTGACGGTGTCTAAAGTGACCTCGGAAATGTGTTGGAATTTGGATCGCACTTCTCGGACCACTCGGTCGAGCACTTGACGGTGGCTGATGAGCAGCCACGAACACGTAGTAAGGAGGATGGACGTGGTCTCCGATCCGGCAGAGAGGAACAGAGTCATATTCAGGATGATCTCCTCTCGCGGAGCTATGATGCGGTCCTCTTTGTTGGAGCGAAGGATGTGATAGATGGCGTCCGGGTGGGATGAGTCTGCTTCCATCCGACGTACGGTGGCCTCCATTGTCTTCTGGAAGTGAAGCTTTCGACTTCGGTCAAGATGGCGTGGAACGAAAAGCCTGGCCAGGACTTTCGACAGTAAACGACCGAATCTTGTTTCCATGCCCGAGATTTGCTGGATGACGGTGAGCCAACTTGAGGACATGTGAAGGTCGATGATCGAGTTGGCCCAGTCGGTTCGCTCTCCCAGGTCAAGGCATCCAAAGGACTGGTTCAAGCAGACGTCGCCAATCATATCGAAGCTGAAGTAGGTGACTGATGTCGGGCATGTGTCAGATCACAGCAATGCAGATCCACCGCAGAATTGACTTACACCACTCTGCCACATTCACGTCCTCACCCTTTGCGGCTTCTGCACGAAGTCGATCCATGAGATGAGCCACATTGGCTTGGATGATCCCTTCTTGGGCCTTCAACGCTGTCTTTGACATGGACGGGGCCAATGCACGCCTCTGGCGTCGATGTTCGTCTCCGCGCGCGATTCCCAGACCATGAAAACCTTTCCATGGTGAAACCCCTCCCAACCACGCTCGACTCTTCTCCAGAGCACCTCCTTTCTGCGATGCAGTCAACATTGCGTAGTGCGTATCTTTTCAGAAGGCACCATACCCGTAGACCATATATGGCTTCCAAGGCCGGACCTGCGAAACTGACTTCATTGGGCCCAATACGCACAACCGGACCTGCAACGTATCTGGTAAGCCGTGGGCGTTTAAGCTTAAGGTTCTTGGAACGGACCGTATTTCTCATGTAAGGCATACAAGTAGACGTTGGCAAATCCCTTGACGACCTGATATGGGAACGCGAACGGTGAGACGGTATTGATCCACGGCCCAGGAATGTGACGCAGCCCATCACGCCGTCTGCGACGGACCAGCCATGCAAACGTCAAGAGAACAAGGGCAACGCCCGTTGCGGAGAGTAGGTTCATGGCACGTGTATGCAAAGCACAGCGATGGTTGAGTGCAATCGAGACGCCTTGGGGATGCGAAGTAATTCTTTGACAAAGGACCTCGTAGCGGAGAAATAGTGGCTTGCGTCTGCGGTCAGCAGCCAGCTGCTCGTCGATAGTCTGACACCTCGAATCTTAATCACATTCAGCTCCAACACGACTGCAGGGCCTGACAAGCCCTTCTCGATGACTCGATTAAGTTTCGTATGACGAGGATCGTCTTGATCGTTGAGAAGGACCTGGTCTATGACTTCCTGCTCGTGTCCCGAAGTACTGTACACAGTGACGCAGTCATGATTATTTATAAGGATCACGGGCTCCCGCGAGACAGGGACATCGAGCTACCCCTGCTTCCGACAACACGGATTACGAATTCGGTATGCCGTGAACACCAAAGATTCGCGCTCAGCAGGTCAGGCCAGGGGTTGCCCTGGGGGGCTGCAAGAACCTCGACCCAAGCTCCGACGTGCTCGCTGGGATACTCAAGTCAGGCCATTGTGCAATCGTGGCTGCTCAATAGAACTAGCACCGTCGATGAAACCCCTCCACCCGTTCGCCCAATCCGCACTGGCCATCAAAAATCCTGCCATGAGGTCTCTGAAGTACGGAAAGGTGTTTGGTAGTCATGTTCGGGCTAGCACAGAACCATGCACCCTTGGCATAAGGGTCGCTCGACCATGTATGCGTCAGGTAGCCCTTGACTCGGCCTTCCGGTTGGAGTTTCTTGTATTCTGCGATGACGCTTTCGTTGTTTGTGGGATCTGTGAGCCTTCCGTTGTAGCCGAAGCACATGGCGTATGTGCCTTGTTTGAGCGGGCCTTGGTGCCTGGGAGGGTTCGTTAGCTATTCAGTCGTCTGATTAGAAGTCGTTTCTTTTCTCTCACCGTCATGGTCTTTAAAGCCAAACACAAAGCCGCTGCCAACGTGATCTGATGTATCTGCGAACCAGTTGCCTTGCACCTCATCTATTGCGAAGTGGTACTTTTCGCCGACATTGATATGCCCTTGCTTGATAGCATCCTGCTTTGCCGCAGACAGAGGCGGGTCGAACTTGATATCATCTAGACAATTGAGTGGGATGGTGCAGACGACTCTCCTGGCCTTGTCAACGGAACCATCACGGCAGCTGATTGTCGGGCCAGATCCATCCGTCTGCGTCAAGGAGGCCACCTGCTTCTTCATAACCACATCGCCATTGTACTCGGTCAAGATATGCCGGCAAAGATTCGTCGTACCGCCATTTCCAAGCTTGAACGAAGCCGCTGCGTCGTACATGGTCGCGAAACTGTTGCCTCCCAACGCATACCGACGCATGGCATCCACGCAGGCAATCTCCGACGATGCAGCACTTCCAAACGCTCCTGTGTGGGCAGAAAACATGTCCTTGTCGCTCTGTGGGATATCTAATTGGTCGAGACGATCTTGAACATTCATGTGGTCGTATCTTTGCCATGGCTGAGGGCGTGAGGGTTCGAAGGGAAACGGCATCACCTGGCGATGAGTCATGCCATTGATGCTGAAGAGCTTCAATGCGACATCCTCAAGCATCGTGGTGTATTTGGCCAGATCTGAAATTCGTTGCATCTTCCCATCTTTCGATGTGAAGTTGACGTATTCCATGTCTGTGCAGCCCGCGCAAGCTTTGAGGTCTTTCTCCAGGCCGTTGCGGTGGATCTCGGCATAGACATGGGGTTGAGACGAGACCTATCCGTTCTCGTCAGTTGAGTCTCTGGATATCACAGTCAGACCATTAGTATACCATTGAACATGTACCGCCCATCTCGAAGTGCTCGCCCCATGCTTTCGCGGTCCAGGTCCGACCACCGATGCGATCGCGGGCTTGTAGGAGTAGAACACGCAGGCTGCGATCCAGTGCAAGATCGCGAGCAGCAACGAGTCCGGCGAATCCTGCACCGACGACAATCACATCGTAGGAACGTCGTGTATGAACGGATCCAGAAATGACAGCATCTGTCGACAAGCCTCGAAATGATGGACTAGCCGTGTCGTACTGTTACCCTTCCGTGGTGCGTGTGTTTGACATTGTTCGTTGTCTGTTCTGTGTCCGGACCAAACGAAGAGGCTGGAGTTGTTGAAGATAACAGGACGGAAGATCGGAAGTGAGAATAGCCGCAGCAGTAAGGTCCCGATACACTATACCCACCGCCATATCCTCGATGTTTCGAAGTTTCGAAAAGCATCGAAGTGAGGCAAACGATGCGGCGGATTGCCCTATCGAGCTCCTTCCCAATCGGGATCAGATAGCCGTCCGCCTTCCCCCTTCTGTCAACAATAGCCGCACCACGCGAACATCACATTCCCTCGCGTGGCCAGGCCCACCTCCCCACAATCACATACCCCAGACCAGGGCAACCTGGACCATCAAGTGATCGAGGTCAACCCTATCTTCCCGGACGCCCTTTACCTTTTTCCTCTTTTGCGAACCACTGGTGGCTTGGTCAGATAGCGAGTACCTCCTTCTCCGTCACTTTGAGTTTCCGCCTTCCTTCCACCACCTCCTTCCTTCCTACATATATAATTACTGTTTTCGGATTAGTACGGAGGAGGAGGCTTTCCCACCAAGGCGAGGAAATTTTAATCAATACTAATCAATTCCATCAAAATTTGATTGATGACGTAGCTCAGGCGACATACGAAGGGGCTGTTGGGAGAACGAGACAGCGACAGTATCGGATAGGCGACTTGTGTACATAGGATCCAACTAACAACGTCGACCAGAGTTACATGTGCGGCTCCTTGAACGTCTTCGCCTGGATCGCCATCACCGCCGGCGTAACGGTCATCGTCCCGCAAATCCTCGTCGCCGTCCTCATCCACTTCGACGACACTTACATTCCCAAACCATGGCACGTCTTCCTCATTTACCAAGCCGTCAACATGATCTGCCTTCCCCACAACATCTTTGCCCTGCGAAAGTCAATGTGGGTCTTCAACTACTTCCGTAAGTCTTCAGACCAGGACCCACAACCGCGTGCTTCAATTCATTGACCGGATCTCTCAGTCGCCCTGTCCCTCACCGGCTTCTTCGCCGCAATCATAACCAGCGTGGCCCGCGCTCCAACCTACCAATCCAACGCCGCAGTCTGGACCACCTTCACCGACCGCAGCGGCTGGAACAACCGCGGCGTCGCCTTCCTCACCGGCCTCCTCTCCCCAGGCTACATGTACGCCGGTTTCGACGGCGCAATCCACCTCGCCGAAGAAGCCAAAAATGCGTCCGTGGCGATTCCACGCGCGATGCTGAGTACCTGGCTCATCGGATTTGTGTCCTCGTTTGCGCTCGCTGTCGCGGCGATGTATAGTGCGCAGGACTTTGATGCCATTGCGGGGACGCCGACTGGGTATGGCTGTGAAGTGTGCAACTGCGGTTGAAAGGCAAGTGCTGACTTGTGGTTGTTTTAGTCTTCCCGCCTTTGAACTCTTCCGTCAAGCCATGCGATCGGATGCCGCGGCGACTGTGATCGTACTCGTGGTATGGGTGGCGGCTTTCGCTGCCATCGCGGGTTGTCAACGGGTACTTGCACACCCACCCACCCCGGGACTCATCGCGTTCAGCTGACCAAAGACACCACAGACCGCCTCCCGCTTGACGTGGACCTTCGCCCGCGACAAAGGCTTCATCGGCTGCCACCGCTTCGCCCGACTCAACACCCGCTGGCAAGTCCGCATCTGGGCGCTATGCATCAACGCCGCCGTGGTATTCGTCATCGGGTGCCTTTACCTAGCGTCTTCAACGGCATTCAACGCCTTCATCTGGACGGCCCTGGTGCTTCAGCTGTTGACGTTTGCGTTTCCCGCTGCGCTGCTGCTGATTAGGAAGAGGTCGGCCGAGTTCCTGCCCCCCGACGCGGAATTTCGTCTGCCGTCGGCGGTGGGATGGATCGCCAATTTCTGCACGGTCGGGTTCGCGCTGGTGTGTTTTGTGTTTTATGACCTACCTGCGGTGCTCCCTGTCGAGGCTGGGAATATGAGTAAGTCGTGTGCTGTCGTCCCGCGCTCTGAATTGTCACTGATCGGTTGTCAGATTATTCGATCGCTGTCATCGGAGTTATGGTTATTGCGATTCTGATCAATTGGCTGATCTTTGCGAGAAGACATTACCATAGGTCAGATATTGAACACATGGAAGCTTTTTGAGCTTGTACTGATTGAGTTGTCACTTGAGCTGTCGCAGGTCTCAGCATGGTCCGGTCGATCACGCGGGATCGTATGTCCTCGCCACGCCGATCTAGTAGTTCATCATATCTGTGATCAAGTCAGCAAGCAGGCAACACATTACCGAATCACCAAATCGACTTACCTCGTCCAAACAACGCTCTTTTACTCCAGTCCATGGCCAGCAACATCCTCGTCCTCAGACTCACGCTCTGCGCAAAATAAATGCTCCTCCACAGGTACACCGCCACCAGTCCACCACCGAAGCTATACCCACCAAAGTCGAAGATCGCCGCATTGCCGATATACGCCAGGGAGCCCATGTGGTGGTACTCAAATGCCTTGTATGCCGCCTCATCAATGTCGCCGTCGAGCACCTCGTTCAATTTCAAACCTTCCTCTGCACGAGCGAGTTTGTTGAGCTTCCGGCCGAGGTAAACGCCTTGCTGATTCGCACGTTGGGCCGTGGCAGGAAGCGATGTGAGCTTGCTGTCAATTTGCTTGAGGAGTTCGGAGAGTTCGCCAAAGTCGAGAGAGCCGGAGTGGTCGCGATCATGATCGGCGAAGAGACTCCCCAGGCGGCGAAGGTGTGCATTGGCTTGTGGAAAGCGGGCCCTGACGCGCTTGGCGACTTCCAGCCATTGCGGGTAGGTGATTTTCATAGTCTCCGGGTCCTTTCCCTTTTCCCACGCGAGGGTGCGGAGAAAGGAGACGATGTGATCGGAGACGTTATTCTGGACGGTACTGCAATCGCCGATAGCGTAAATGTCTCCCATCGGAGCACCGCAAAGTCGAAGGTGGGTGTCCGTCTCCAGAGCGTGGACGTTTGTCTGGGTGTCAATCTTCTTCGCCAGAGTCTGGCTAAACTCGGTCTGAGCCACGCCAGTAGACCAGAGACAGAATCCCATCGGGAGCTCCTTGGTGACAGTCTGTCCTTCAGGCGTCTTCTGTGTAAAGATGATGCGGTCTGCCTGAACCTCCTTGACGCGAGAGTTCGTTTGGACGTCGACGTTGTCGTGAGCAAGACGTTCTTCCGCATACTTGCTCAGGGCTTCGTCGTATGTGTTGAGAATGTGACCGCGAGACTGGATGACATGCACCGAGATCTCGTTCCGGAGGAGTCGCGGGTAGAATTTGCACAAATCCTCGTTAAGCATGTCGTAGAGCTCAGCGGCGAACTCGACACCGGTGGGACCGCCACCAGATACCACGAATGATAGAAGTCGTTTTCGCTCTTCGTCCGGAGTGGTAGGTAAGGTGGCAGTTTCGAGATTGTGAATGACTTGGTTTCGTATCCTGCGAGCATCGCTGATGTCCTTGAGAAAGTGGCAGTGCTCCAGTCCCTTGACGCCGTGCGGATTTGTGATAGAGCCCACTCCAATGACCAACTTGTCGTATGGAAGGTAGTATCGTTGCTTGTTGCCATCGGGATCGACCGACTCAAGCTCAATAAGCTTCTCGCTGAACTCAACGTCAATGGCGCTGGACTTCAAGAAGTGTCCGTTGACCCGCTTAACGATCTTGCGAATTGGCTCGACCAGACTGCGGAGCTCCAGCGTGCCAACTGTCGCGGAGGGCAGCATGGGCGTGAAGAGGAAGTGGTTCGAGGGCGATACGACTGTGACGTGGTACTCTCCAGGTATCAACTGCTTCAGCAGCGCAACGCTTCCCCAGCCAGTTCCCAGAATGACTAACTTTGGCTTGTGCTTCTGTCCTCGCATGTTCTTGTCCTCCTCATCATCGACAAAGTATTCCACGATTGGAAGGTTCTTCGGTCCACCTCTTCTTGGATTCAGTGCCAATTCCGAGACCATCAGCTCCTTCGTCTCCGGCTCGGCGCTGTAGGTGGTTGCATCGTAGGCGAAGAAGGCTAGAACCAGACCGCCGCTGATAACGACGAACAGGCCGAGGGAGGCAAAGAGCTTATATGTGTACCTGATCAGACGACTGGGCGACTTTGCGGGTGCGGGCTTGACTTCCGAGGATGCCAGTCGTCGTTGTGATGGAGATTGAGGAAAAGATCGAGGGATGGCGAGTCGAATAGGCCGGCGAGACTGTGTACTCCATTGCCGCGTCGCTGTACGAAGAGTTGTTTGTGTGTGTCGTGTGCTGTGTCGTAGGGGTATTCGAGCACGTATAGGGCTGCCCAGAGCCCGGTGCATGGCAAGCATTGTCAGAGGTATAGCTTGTGTCTAGCTCATCGGGGGTGGAGAGTCCAGGTCGACGCGCTGAGGTGGGCGGGGAGGATCAGCAGAGTTGAGAGGGCGGAGCGCGACTGGCGACGGTGAAGTCGATGAGGAGAGAGGGGCGGTCTGATCAATGCAAAGAAAATGGTCGTCGTCGTCCGGGAGTCGCGGAAGGGAAAAACACGAGAAATGTTGAAGTCTCGCGATCGATCCTTGCCCTGAATCCATTGACGACGATGACGTTGCGCCGCTTCACCATCTCCCGAAGTTGAGAGGATCCACTATCACATGCCATTGATAACGGAAAAGAAACTTTCTCTAAGACACAGACATCGATTCGAAGTGAATCTCGTTCGAATACTGCTCGGACACACGCACAAGACAATGCCCGCCGAAAAGATCACGACCATCTCGCCCGCCACCAACAAGCCGGTGGTGGAGCGGACAGGTCCCACCGATGAAGAATTTGCCCAACTCCCCAAGACGGCTCAGCAGGCATTTCTCAAGTACCGCAAGACTCGGCTGGCGGAGCGACAGAAGATTGTCAAGAAAGCACTGCAACTTCTCAACGACAAGCAAGATGTATTGGCCAAGGAGCTCACCGAACAGATGGGACGACCAATCGCATACACGGCAAAGGAAGTCACAACGGCAGTGGCGAGAGGCGAGTACTTGTTGAAGATCAGCGAGGAAGCTCTGGCAGATACGCCTGGTGAGGCAGAGAAGGGTTTCAAGCGGTACATCAGGAAGACTCCTGTTGGTCCTACGCTGGTGCTCTTTGCGTGGAATGTGAGTGTTATGAACTACTTGACTTGAAACATGTTCTTATACTGATATATCATCGCAGTACCCATACCTCATCCTCGCCAACTCTCTCATCCCAGCCCTCCTTGCCGGCAACAGCGTCATTCTGAAGCCATCTCCACAAACACCCACCATCGTCGAGCAGGTCCGCGACATCTTCGTCGAAGCCGGCCTCGACAAGGACGTAATTCAATACTTTCACTGCGGCGACTTCTCCAAGA
The DNA here is from genome assembly GCA_000983655.1 of Zymoseptoria brevis. Taxonomy (NCBI): domain Eukaryota; kingdom Fungi; phylum Ascomycota; class Dothideomycetes; order Mycosphaerellales; family Mycosphaerellaceae; genus Zymoseptoria; species Zymoseptoria brevis. The sequence goes on from JYJE01001809.1 coordinate 32,504, forward strand.
TTCCAACTCTCATCCAAGCACCAGAGATCCAACTCGTCTGCTTCACAGGCTCCGTCGAAGGGGGTCTCGCCGTTCAACAAGCCGCCGCGAACCGTGTCGACTGCCGCGTTGGACTCGAGCTCGGAGGCAAAGATCCAGCCTACGTTCGCCCTGACGTCGACCTCGCCTGGGCCGCGGACGAAATCGTCGACGGCTCCATCTTCAATTCAGGTCAATCATGCTGCAGCTTGGAGCGAGTCTACGTGCACGCCGACGTCCACGATGCGTTCGTCACCGAAGTTCAGAAAGTCCTCGCGAAATACAAACTCGGCGACCCGTCCGACCCTTCCACTCAAATCGGACCTGTGATCAGCAAAGCCGCAGCCCAACGTATCAAGAAGCATATCGACTCCGCCGTCTCCTCCGGCGCCACGAACGCCACTCCCGAGAACGCTTCCTTCTCCAACCCACCATCAGGAGGAAACTACATCGCCCCAACCCTCCTCACCAACGTCACTCAATCCATGCTCGTGATGCGAGAGGAGACTTTCGGACCAGTCATCCCTATCGTCAAGGTCTCCTCCGACGAAGAAGCAGTCGAGCTCATGTCGGATAACGAATTCGGCCTCACCGCTTCAATCTGGTCAAAGGATGTGGAGCGCGCGCACGAGCTGGCGCAGGATGTGGAGGCGGGGACGGTGTTTGTGAATAGGTGTGACTATCCGGCACCAGACTTGGCGTGGATCGGGTGGAAGAATAGTGGCAAGGGACAGACGCTGTCGAAGTTTGGGTTTGATCAGTTTGTGAAGCTGAAGAGCTTTCATTTGAAGGACTATCCGAATTGATGATAGTGTTGACGGGCAGTAGACGTCGAAAGAATGAGGCATATTCGACAGACAATTGACAACCCGGAGGAATTCCGGTGCAAGGAGAATATGCATCATACCCACTGTGCTCAACCTTATGCAACGCAACCAATCCGAAGCGCTTCGTCCCTGTTTCAAGCCGTGTGCAGCATGAAACTCGGACCCGGGGAACCGGCTCGAATGCGAATTCTGCGTCACCATGCAAGGCGTGGCATGTAACACGAACGCCAACGGGCACAGCTGGGTCCATGTTCGTGCATAGTATGCAAGCAGCAAGCTGATCGACGGTGAATCATTTGTCAACGGAGAAGAATCACATACTGTATCCAAACAAGTTCACGCACAGCATACCGGGTTCACGTCGGACATTCACTTCAGCCGAATCGTTCTAGGCCGACGCTTTAACAGACCTTGACATCTGATTAGCACCAGCTCTCTCCCTCACCCAAGTCCATCCCTTCTCACGGGGAACGCAAGCACATTCCTTCCGCCGAAAGAATGCGCGCCACGGGTAACCGCTTCCAGCACCGGCCACAGAGCATTTCAGATTTTACAGTGCGCACAATGTGAGGGACGAAAGTGGGAGGAATCTTGGGTTACCTAGCCAATCTGCCCGTTGACTGGAACAGGTGAGGGCGACCCAAGACAGGTGAGACAGGATTTTGGGACTTTGATATACCTGACTTCATATTTCTTCATTTGGAGTTGTTCTTTGACTGTCAGCTTCGTTGGAGGTTTCGGACGTCGACAATACACTCCTTGAGCTTTTGGTTTTGCTTTCGTCTGCTTTCTCTCGTATTGTCGTCATCTCTCGTTCCTGTCACTGCGCTCCTAAGACATCGTTCTTTGTTCTCTTGTCTTCAGGCTGGAGTCCTGACTCAATTTCTACGGCTTGGACTGGATCAGACTCTAGCTTCTATTGTCGTTTGTTGATGTTGTCCACGTCTCCTACTGCTATACCTGCAAGGCCACAACACAATCATTCAGGCTTCCATATACCACTCCTTCGACAAGCCTGTCCACAACACCTCCCACAACTCTCTCCCACCCCAATCGTCCCGAAACAGGCCCCCCATCCCCCAAACAAAGCCTCCCATCCCAGCGTCCCAACAAAGGAAACCCATCCTAACCCCTTCACTCAATCCACAATGAGTGTCGAGCAGCGATCCCTAACCATGGAGAAGCAAACCGCCTCCTTCGCCGACATCTCTCCACCCCGCCGGCTCAACACAACTCCCAACCAGAAAACCGCCTACACCCTCTCCGCACCACCCCAACTACCAGCCCGCCACGTCCACACGGACTCTTCCGCCGACTTTTCTCCCATCAAGGAAAGGCGGTCGTTCTCATCGTCAACGAAAGTCGAGTCTTCCTCCTTCGGAGCGAAGCTGAGAGCTTGCTTGAGAGGCATGTTTCTGTGTTGTACGGGTTGTGATGGCGATGAGGGGGCTTCGTCGGACGCGAGCAGTGGTGGAGGAGTGGGAGCGAGGAGGAAGGGGAGTGCGAAGACTATGATCATTGTGAGCCGTCATTCCATCCCCCCATCTTCCTCCGGCAGAGCACTAACCCACCACCCTCTGTCGATTAGTCCGCACCAACCAATTTTCGCCGCGAAGAAATCCACATCGCAGGTCTCACACCTGAACAGTAAACCTCCCTCTCCCATCCCACCCTCACCCACGTGTGCTGACAGGATTTCAAAAACAGAGAACATCTCATCCGCCAAAAAGCCTCCTCGGACGCTCAACGCCAATGGACATCCCTCTCCCCTCTGCGCTCCCTTCCCCCCGAGTCCTTCGCCGAGCGTCCCGTTAAGCCGAAAATCTCCTCTCCCACAAAACTCACCTCCACCGCCAATGAGAATGAAACAATGACTCTCCCACCAACATACGAAGAATTCACACAACCCCGCTCAGCACCTGCTACGCCTTTCCCCACAGTCGGAGGACCACCGAGAGAAGGAAGTGCACGACCAAGGGAGAAACCGAGGACGCAAAGCCGGAGAGTGAGTGGGAATTTTGTGCCGGGGAAGAGGACGAGTGGGAACTTTTCGGGGGCGAGGATTTTTGCTACGGGGGATGGTGCGGGGAGGACGGTTTCGGGGGGGAGTGGGAATATGCGGGACAGGGCGGTTTCGGGCGGGAGTGGAGCGGGGGATGGGTTGGGGTTGACGGGGTTGCAGAGGAGTGCTGCTTCGGTTCCGAATTTTGCGTTGCCAAGAACGCCACCGCCGGCGGTGGAGCGTGTTGATGAAGAGGTGACGTTGCAGGGGAGGGAGGGGAGGATGTAGGAGGTCTGATGGCTCGGCTGTGGTGTCATTACGACCGTGTTTGAAAGACCGCGGCGTCCTCTCCAGTGTTGCCGTCCGGGATGGATTAGCATGGGATTGAGGATGACAGCAGGCGAGGTGAAGAGTAAGGGATCGGCAAAAACGACAGCAGATGCGGCCGATAGGACCGAGCTCATCAGTGTAATCATAGAGGATAGAATACCTCTAATCGGGGGCCCTTCTCGCTTACCATATCCCCGTGATGTTGCCGGAGCATGGCTAGAACTCTTTCGATACTGCGCAGAGAATTGAATCAGTCTTTGCTCGCATTCGCGGTACTATACCAACGGGACTACCTTTTTAATGCTCGCAATCGACACACTAGCCTGCATGCTGACGGTCTCGGCTTGTCGACGGCTTGAGCGGGCCTCGATTGCATGTTGCAACCCCGTCCAGACATTCCCGTGCGGAAGTGTGCGCTCTCCTCGGAATGCCCTGAGCCGCCAGTCTTGCTACCCACGCCATGAAGGCTGTGCAATGTTCATCCCTCGTACGATCATTCCACTTCATGCCCACAATCATTCACGTCTCATCCATCGCCTCGTCCTCCCCCAGCCCAGGGGGCAACCGACCCTCATTGAACATCTTTTCCAACTTCTGTACCTCCGACAACGACTTTGCCTTCTGCACCAAAATCTGGAACCGCTTCTTCTCCTCCTCCGTGACCTTGAACTTTGATCCTCCAATAGCACCGTTCGCCGCGGCACGTACACCAGATCGTCCAAGTCTGTTTGATTTCAGGGCGAGGATGGACTGTGCGAGTTCGGTGGGAGCGTCGTGAGTGCCGAAGAGTTCTTTCGCGGCGCGGCGTTCGGCATCTTTGACTTTTTGGAAGTCGAGGAATCGGATTTGAGGACAGCGCCAGAGGAGCCAGTAACGGTAGTTCTGGTGGAGGGTAAGAGTCGTCAGCGTGTGCTAATCAGGTTATGATGGTGCTTTTTGCCCGCCTACCTCTTTTGATGCGACTGGGTTGCCAATGAGACTGACGTATGTCAACTTTGCGAAACCCTGTAGCGGATCAAGATCGACGAGTTCGCCAAGAGCGTTCTGCGTCAAGACCAGTGTGTGCAAATTCGGTACGCTCTTGGGCATGGACTCTGAAATGGAGGAAATGCGGTTTTGCGCGCAGAGGAGGGATTGAAGTCGCGGCGAGAGCGGAAAGTTGGCAAGAGTCGCAATGGCGTTGTCGGTGAAGTCGATGCATTCCGAGTCCTGAGCGCCATCAGTGTGAGCATATGGTGGGCTTCCCATCGAGGCAAGCATTGAAACTAACCTTTGCAACACCCAAATTCTCAATGCTGGGGATTTTGTGGCCTTGAAGAAAGCACCTTTTGTATCAACTAGCTCTTCATATCGCGTGTAGAGTATCTGTCCTTGTCCTTTTCAGGGCATCGTCTGGGGTGTATTCGTACCTCGTAGGTCGAGTTCGCGCTCGCCGAGTGGATTGTTGTAGGAGAGAGATGCCTTGATCAGCTCCGCCGTGAGCCTCATCTTGGTGGTGTTGTTGTTGTTGTGGAGGAGTAGTCGGAGAGCAGGATGTGTGAGAGTATATGGATTGGATCGCCTTGTCGAGTCTGTACGGCGTAGTGGACGAGTTGGCGCAATGTCAACAGTCGTGTCGTGTCGTGAACATGTTCAGTAGCAACGTGAGAAGAGAGAATTGTGGTCGGTCGTCCCCCGTCGCTGCTGAGGTGCATGAGTCAGCAACGACTTCTTCGTCCGTCTACTTCGACTTCACTTCCAAACCTCCCAAACCTCCGACAAACACCCACTCTGGAAATACCGCATCCTCCATCATGGGCTCCGTCGTCATCCCCCATCTCGTCACCGGCTGGCACGTCGATCAAGCCATCATGTCCGAAGAAGACCGCCTCGTCGTGATCCGCTTCGGACGAGACTGGGATCCCGACTGCATGCGCCAGGACGAAGTGCTCTACAAGATCGCCGACCGCGTCAAGAACTTTGCCGTCATCTACGTCTGCGATCTTGACCAAGTGCCGGACTTCAAGCAAATGTACGAGCTCTACGACACGGTCACGCTCATGTTCTTCTTCCGCAACAAGCACATGATGTGCGATTTTGGCACGGGAAACAACAACAAGCTGAATTGGGTGTTGGAGGATAAGCAGGAGCTGATTGATATCCTGGAGACGATTTACAAGGGCGCGAAGAAGGGGAGAGGTTTGGTCGTGTCGCCGAAGGACTACTCGACGAGGTATCGGTACTAGGTCGGGGTATTGTGGGGAACGGGTATGGCATGAGAGGATGACACGGGTACAAGGCTTCACAGCAGAAGCTCTGCACTTCAGCTCAAGGTCACTTGAGTTGGTCAGCAATTCTGCAAACTTGCAGATCAGGATTTGGACGCCGTGCACCACCACGAGCATCGTTCGGACTTTCGGGAATGGAAGTGATCATGGGTTTACTTGGCTGGCTGGTGCACAGGTCTTGGTTGTCTCGAAGAACGGCGTTTTGGTGATATGGTGCGACACGGTCTGTCTTCCGCAAAATTGCAAATCGTTACAATGTCTGATGGCTAATGCATTACGATCTTTCAAGGACCGTTCGTGTCGTCTGTGAGTATTGTCATGGTCTCATATGTCCATCGCACGTCTGTGTCGCCTCGTCGTCATCGCATTCGTGCCGGGAGCACTGCAGCGCCGACGAACCCTTACTCTCCCTCTGTCGACCTCTCCGGCGAATCGTCCTCACCAGTCCCCGGCACCTTGACCGGCACTCGAACCGCCCGCCCAGCAAGAGCACCGGACTCACGGACTGGCATTGCCGCACCGCTTTCACCCCCAGGCGCATACCGAACCCCACCAGCTCTCCTATCCACTTTCTTCGCCGCGCTACCTCCCCTGGTATTCTTGAGCTTGAGCTTGAATCCTCCCGACTTCCTCTCAACAGGCTTTGCAGCAGCAATCTTGAACGGCCTCAAAGTTTCGGCCACGTCCGGCCTCGGCCCACCTCGCCCCTTCTCCTCCCGACGCCATGCCTCCACCCTCCTCCCCGCAATCTCCCCCTCCTTCTCACCCCTCGCTATCGCCTCCCACGTCTCCGCATGTGCCTGACTCGTCGGCGACCGAGACCGAGGCTTGGTGTAATCGTAGCCGTCGGCTTCCCACCCCAGTCTTGCGCACTCATGGCAGAAATAATGGTCCGGCTCCTGCGCTCTTCCTTCGAACATGTCGCGTACGCCCATGCAGACGACGTGTTGCCAGGTTTCGCAGGCTTCGCATTTGGCGGAGGTTGTGGAGCCGGGGAGGAGAGGTCGGTCGGGACGTGAGGGTGGGGATGAGTGGCCGCAAAGGCAGCTGACGATGTCGGCCATTGCGTCGAGGGTTTTCTACTTGGAGGGAAGTGTCGGTACGGTTTATGGTGTTGCTTTGCGCAGGTGATGAACGGAACTTTGTTGAGTGACGTGTGCCAGGCTGCCGCTTTGTCACATGTTTGCCGATGGAGAGACATCGATCCCTCCAGATGAAGCTGGTCCTTGGCTAAGGCGTGATAACGTGTCACAAGAACCAAATCGGATCATTCACGTTTTGGCGCTCTTATTCACGCTTCAGGTCTGGTTCGGAGCTCAACAGATTCCCCCGCATGGCTTCCGGCTTCGCCAGTTCGGCAGCAACAGGACATTTGAGCCTGCGCCACCCTCCGGATCACTTGGGCATCCCGTCCGGTGTGCCCTCCGCCAAGATTGTCACGCGCTGATTCGAAGTTCATGGTGATTCTTGTGAGTTCCGGATATGCGACTTGAACGAGATGAACCTTCTCGCGTCCGCCGAGTATGAATCTCCAGACTGCACTTTCAGCTCCTCCGTACCTACATCGGTGTGCTCCGGGCAGGAGTTGTTCTGTACGCAGCCAAAAGTTTCGATGTCACGCCAAAACACCCAGCGTGCGCCGGTGCTGTGTCTGGGCTTTCACCAACGAGGCTTCTGCCACCACGCTCTGCTCTGGGCCAAGGTCAAGACATCTGGTGCTCATCGAGACGCACAAGCAGGCACGACAATTCAGGCTGGACAAACAAAAGTACCGTTTTGCTCACAATCTTCTCAACAGTAAATACCAAATCCATTGGCCAAAAGTCCAATCGTAACAGCTTGAATCGAAATTGCAACAATCTCCAGCAGTCACTCCACAAGTCAGTCGCCAACCCAATGCGGCATTCACCACTCAACTCCCACCGCTCCTTGGTCCAGAATGCGTGGTCTGTCTTGAGAGGAAAGTCGATCGGAAATGGTGTAGAGAGGAGCCGCGGGCATTGCGGCCTCCGTTCCGGGCCAGGAGTGAGCCTTGCCAAGTCGTCGGAGAACATGAGGCCAAATGCGGGGCGTTTAAGCGCAAGTGAACGAGCGACCCCCATCGCTGGCATGTTCGTGAGCATGTTGCAACCATGTATAGAGAGACGCGGATTGACTGACCTGACTTGGCAGTGGCCGTACCAAAAGTTTCCCGAGTTGTCGCCGCAGTGTCCGGTACAAGGTTCGCCGTTGCCGTCGTTGCAGGTAGTGCTCGTACCGGGGCACGAATACGGTTTGACGATTCCTCGAAATTGTTGACGTTTGGTTTGGCTGCGGCCTCAGGTTCGGCGGCGGGCATGGCCATGGCAGCAGCCGTAAAGAGACCGAAGGCGAGAGTAAGGAACTTCATGTTGAAGAGACGGAAAATCTTGGACGAAGGTGGGTATGGATCAAAGGTGTGGAAACTTCTTGTGTTGTGTGACGTGGCTGAGGAAGAAGAAACGAAAGGGAAGAGGAGTGCCGTCGCTTTTATGACCAGTGGACTCATTCAGCAACGTGGGCGACTCCCCATGATGACCTGACGCAGGACTGCTCAGGACAACATCAGGAGACTGCAATGCAGGAGTCCCGGATATGCCGAACCTGGTAGGAAAGGATCTTGAAATTGACTGAGCGATGGGGTCCTGGAACACAATTTGTACAACCTTTTATCGGTGGACTCCCTAGTGCTTACATAGATGACTCAATTGAAGGCTTCTGCGGACGAGCAGACAGCTTCTCAAGGCAACGCCGGCCCGAGGACACTTTATTGGACGAGCTCGACTTCCTGTCTCTTTCTCCAAAGTCTGGTTGATGATTCCAGTCCGACGGTCAACGCAGCGAGAGTGGAGCAGATATTGGCTGAGCCCAATAATCAGCGTGGCGTGATACCAGCTGGATGTGATTCTCAGCGTGAGAACATCAGCGCTCGGGAAGCATAAAATTGAACCACACCATTATTTATGTATACTATGCTCCCTCGTCAGCAGTCAGCACGGAGTGCACAGTATCTTGTGCGTCCGCTGACACGACCGGCCGCCCGAAAACCTCTGAACTTCCACTCGCTGAGTGCTCAAAACTCCATCGTCCTTCTCGGCTGCCCTATATCTCTCATCAGACTCAAAGTGTCTGCCCGTGGTATCCCCAACACGGCTTGCGCTTCGCAAACCCCGCGGCGCCGAGTGCTGCCACATACTTCGGATCCGCACCATCCTCCACCCACTCCGGCATCTTCGTCAAACGCTCTCCCAAGACCTCCCGAACCGCCTTCTTCATTTCCTCGTCTGCGCCGAAGTCTCCGTACATGATCACCTTCGTGGGCTCCCAGATGTGCTCGAGGAAAGGTATGGTCAGGAGTCTCCGCGCACTTGACCAGTACACTTTCGGGCTCTGGTGCTTCATCATCTCGGTGCCGAGGCCGTAGTCGAAGTATGGATGAGGGACGACACCGTCGGCTGTCTCGACCGCGGATGACAAAGACACCTCGAGCGCATAAATGTAGTAGCCCACATAGTAGTAGACCTCCAAGGGGAGCGTTCGGTGGTCTGGTGTTCCGAGGCAGCTTCCGTTGCTGGTGTAGGGTTGGCACAGTCCCAGCCCGTGGCCGGCATTCTCAGGAAACACCTCTGGCTCGCCATGATACGATGCGTCGGCGATTGACACATATTCGAGGTGCGCAAGGTTGAAGGCCCGCGTGATGTAGTCATGAAGAGGATGGTCCGACCAGCGTGTCGTCGAAATGATTGCTGGGAAAGAGACCGACGCAGACACAATCGAATATCCGAGACCATCCGACCCCGTGATTTTCAGGGAGCGCAGCATTTGCCACGAGGCGAAGAGGCATGTCGGGCAGAATCCGAAGTAGGACTCCCTGGTGACGTATTCCATGGTCGCTCGCCACTGCGCGTCGCCTTTCGATGTAGGCGATCGGGATGTTGGTGCCGTTGGTGAAGGACGCGGCGGCGATGCTGTGGAGAAGGACTTGGTCAGCGATCGGCAAGAATGCGGAAAATGCTTGACGCTTACCCGTGCGAAGGCGTGAAGTCGAGCCCGATGGGAATGCAGGCTCAGTCTGGAAGCTGGGCGGCGAGATCTGAGCGGTAATGTCTACCTGCGGCTGAAGGATTGGATGTTGAGCAGCGAGCGCCCATCTCAGGAGATTGACCATGATGGACTTGGTTATGAGGCCCACGCTGTTCTTGTTGAGATTGGTAATTGTTGACAAGAGCTTGTTGCAGTCTGTCGAATTCACGTTGGATATCGCTGCCTGCGCCCGGAAGCGTGTTTGCTGTGCCTCTTATGTGCGACTTTAGGTTGGGCTACTTTTGGCCGAGTCGCCGGCACGACTTTCATTCACTTACCATCGGCGCTAAGCCACCGTAGCCGGAGCTTGAAGTGCTACGGGACAACAAAATTCACTGGCTGCTCAAGATGCGGAAGTCTTCACCAAAGAAAAGCAACATGTCCGCATGTCTCTCATCAGGCTGGGAACCGTATTGCGAACGGAGTGCTGAAGACTCTTTCCCTGACTGACAGAGCATCCTTGAAGCCTTTCAAACGACCAAGCGGATCAACTCAGAGATGCATGTTGCAACAAGAGCACTTTAGAAGAGGCATGAGACGGCCTGCTATTTCCATGAACTCTCACGGCCATCATGTCTCATGCGACTCCTGCGCGGTCCGGACGTGTTCCCAGTGCATATGCTGGCTTTTGACAGAGCAGGAATCAGAGACAAGGGTGAATGAGTCTCGATCATATGCTTGAGACCGGAACACGAAGCAGTCATCCCCGCCACGTGGTATTCATCGCAGAGCAAACCACTCAAGCTCTCTCCAGCACATCCTTCCACCATCTCTACTACAACACCACACACCCCCACGGAAGATCTATCATGGCTCGCGCCGAGCCCGATGAGATCGATGAAATAATGAGGCAGATCAGCCCGTACGACGCATTCGGTAGCGACACTCTACATGTTCGGCAGCCAAAGCGCAGGCGAGACCTGTCTTCGTCGCCATTCGCAGGCCCACCATCCCCTCCTCCGACGAGTAGCATCAAGGCTGAACGAGTCTCCTCCGCCTCTGACACTGCGCCTCCTCGCAAGCGCCGCATAAAGAGAGAGGAGTGCGTGTCCTGCTGCATTGATGTCCCAGCCAATCAATTTCCGAAGAAACCACATATGGGATCGACACCGTCGTGCCGAGCTTGCCTCTCATGCTGGTGCCAGCATCTTCATTCCCAGCTGGAAAGTCTGGATCACAACAAGCTCAGCTGTTTAGGTTGCGAAAGGATCCTCTCCACGCAGGAGATCATGGACATCCAGGCCCGCTTCAAACGCAAAGACAGGGTCGAGCCGAAGTACGTCACTTTTCGCTCCCCTTTCATGGATCACTCGTGCACTCACTGATAATTCTAGATTGCAAGAAAAGGCAACAATGGCCTTTCTCCGCTCCCAGCCGGACTTTGTCTCTCGTCCTTCTTCGGCATGCAAAGATGGTGCCTCCATGGCCGATGGTCACATCTTCACCTGCCGCACTTGCCGATACCGATACTGCTTCGACTGCAACGTCCCATTTCACGAGGACGAAGGTTGCCAGGAGTTCCAAGATCGCATCCAAGAGGACGAGAGAAAGACGCTGGAGATCGCAGAGTCGTTGGAGACGGTGAGCAAGACGACCAAGGCATGTCCAGAGTGCAAAACGCGCATCGAAAGGAGTATTGGCTGCGACCACATGACTTGTAAGTGTACGCTCGGGAGATTGAGCAGATAAAAGGCGCTGACAGTAACAGGTACCAGGTGCAGGCACGAATTCTGCTGGCTCTGCTTCGCGGACTCGCGTATCATCAATCGTCCTGGAAATGGAAATCACATGCACGAGGAAGACTGCGAACACTGGCGCCCATAACGCTCGCAACGCCCGCAACTCCGAGAACAAGGGGTCATCGATAATGATAGCGGCGACGACGATCAACGTGCATTGATCGATGACGACTCCGATTGAGTGTTCCTTTAGCGCCATCTGCTTTACACTACAGTCCTCTCTCTAGAGGCGGAGGGTCTTCGCGTGTGCGAAAGTGCTTTTGAAGAGCAGCACAAAACCGAGGGTGGTGTCTGGCGCAACGATGTTCGTTCGAGGCGCGCTGAAGCTTCCGCATTCGATCGAAATGAAGTGCTCTCAGCGAGTACGAGATTTTCACTTTACACCCGAAGCGGAAGAAAAGCCTCCATAAGGAATGTGCTCTGGTCTACTTCGCGTCTCTTCGATACTTGCATGTATCGAACCAAAAAAGCTCCAATGAATGTGCGCCGGTCCAAGTCGCGAACTCGAGACCTCTCAACATTCTCCATGCAATCGACCTACTCTCCCGCGTGGCTCGCCCCTTTCTAAGTTCCGGGAGGGTTCTGGCACTTGACTCCCGTCGTGAGCTGATGTGCACGCCAAGTCAGCAATGCACGCAACGACCCCCCAAACGAGCGAATGACTTACGGCGACCGTCAGACAGCATTTGGCCTCCTGTCCCTTGGCAGCGCAGATGGTGACAAAGTCCTTGGCACTGGTTGGAGTCTCTGGAACTGGATGTAGGAGTGGATCGTCAGCGGTCACGTTCAAAATCTTGTTCACGACGACTGATTGCCGACTGATCGGCGGCGCAGTTCACATCCGCCAGTCCTAGGATGTTGGCCGAGCTGCCCGAGCAGCACTCGGCGGTGGCGGAGAGGTCGGTGTTGCATGGCAAATAGAAGTCTGTGCGGCGGGGTAGGGAGTCTGCGGGCAGGGCCAAAGCCACGGAGGCGAACAAGATGGTGAAGGTGTAGACCTGCATAGTGTTGGAGAACGATTGTTTGGTGTCTTGGGTGTTGGTTGATGGCAGATACATTCTTTCGGGAGGAATTTCGCGAGCATTATATGTCCCATCCCCCGGCACCAACGACCGACAACACCGATCTGTTTTCCATGCTGTTCGGAATCCCCGGACTTGTTGCGCATAGGCGTTAAGCAAATCTGACTCTTCTTCCGAGGTCTTCGAACATTGTGGAGAAAATGGATTCCAAGCATCGTGCAAAATTAGATCCCGAGATTTTCCACAATGTAAATCTTGGCCCGTTGTTGTCGCAGAGGAGTTCCTCGTACGTCGAGAATACAGGTCGTTACGAGTGTGTTTTCTGGAAGAATTCTAGCGGAAAGCCGCCCACCTCACCGCCACATCACTTGTTGCACTTCGGAGACACTGGAGCCGATTTGGACATTTCGGGCTTGAGGTTCTTGAGAGAGGTTGAGATCGGTAGGTGATGGAGGGTCGAGGAGCTGGTGATGTTATCTGCAAAGATGAGCGATGCGTAGATGGCCATGGCGAGGTTGGGGCTACGCACTGCTCCGATCGGCGAGGTTGGGAATGGTCTGAGGTTTCTTCGTATTATCTGCTCAATGAATCGTTGGTCAACAAAGCCCAACTTTGAGCTGCGCTCGACTCTGCCACTCCTTGGATGCGATTCAGGTAGAAAGGAGGATTCAGCAACGGGGGCGTCGTACGGGAACCCTGTGAGCCAACATCGTAGTATTTGGCCCTTCGTTACAGCTCGGATCGTCCGAAGACATCTACTTATCTTTACTCTTCCCAAACCCAAAATGATGCTTCTTCTTCTTCTCCTTCTCAGCAGGCGCATCCTTCGTCAACTTATTCCCTCCACCACTCGGACTTGCGGCAACCGGTGCTGCTCCGTGACTCCTCCCCGCCGGTACACCACCCTGACTTGCACTGCCATTCAAACTCATTTCCGCCATCGCCTTGGTCGGCGGTGCATGGTGCGCCGGTACCTGCGGCGGAGCATGATGCCGTTCCTCTCTCCGCGGCTCCTCATCTCGCTCGAAAAGATGTCTTGGAGCTTGCGGCTTGGGCATGTCGGCTGGTATTCGGAGTTCTCTTTTATCCCGACTGAGGTCACCGACTTGTCGGATGAACAGTGCGGGAGTCATCATATGGCTTGTCACGAGAAAGACTTCGCGATTCGTTTTCGCGCCGGTCTCGTAGCAAGCTCGCGATTCGGAGTAAGTTGCTCCACCGGCCATGAAGACGACGACTCGCTGGCGGTTGTCTGCTGATACGTTTGAGCGAGCCCGGGCCCAGGTTGGTTTTGCGGCGCGGAGAGAGGTGGCAGCGGGTTGGAGGTCGTCGGAGGTTTCGAGTGGGGGTTTGGTGTAGGGGAAGACGACGGTGTCGAGGGAGGAGGCTGCGTGGGCTTCGAGGAGGTTTTGTACGGCGGGTTCGTACCGGGAGAGAGCGTATTCTTCTTGTGCGAGAGTAGACGGGGGTTTGCTGGCGAAGAGAGGAGATGGCACTGGACGAGAGTCTTTCAGATTTCGGGCAGTGCGGGCGCCGAGGATATCCAGATTTTGAATGACTTCTGCATTTCGGGGTGGGAGTTGGGCGTGGGCGAGGAGCTTTTGAAGATCGGCGGGGACGAGGCCGTCTTTGTAGAGGAGGAAGAGGATCAGGAGGCGGATACGGTCGGTTGGTGTTATGCCTTCTTCGTCTAGCATTCGGATGACTTGGTCGGCAAGGCCTTTGGGCTTCTTATAGTCCTCGTCCAAGCCGGTGGCGAGTATCTGACGACATTAGTAGGAGTGCTGAAAGACGTCGAGATGACAACGCTCACCTGCTCCACCGATGCCAGATCGGGGAGTTTGAATTTCTGAAATCGGTTCATGCTTTCTTGCGCCATGCTGAGATGCAGGGCGTACGCCTCTTTCAGCTCTTGAAATTGCGGAAGCCCTGCCAGCATGTCTTTGATCGCATTTAGACTCGTGGCATCCCCTGATTTGGTGAAGTTGGGGTTCTCCTTGATGAACTTCTGAAAATCTGCCATCAAAATCTCAATCGTATCCTTCATATGTCGGTGTCTGTTCTCCACCCAAATCTTGTCCTTTTCTGTTATCTCGACATCTTTTTCTTGCTGGTCTGGTTGTCCTTCGTTGACGAGTGTCCTGTATGTAACTTTGTCTCCTTCTTTGATGGGTAGAAGATCGTGTGCCATGGCTTGGTAGGTAAATTCGTGGAGAAGAGGAGCGAACAGGTCCATGGACCGGTCTAGGATGTACAGTGCACCTCGCGGTCGACTCGTTACCGGAGGAAAGTCTTCGTGAAACTTGGCGTACAAGTCTAGCTCATCTTGGACGAATCGTGCGAGGTGCGAGCATAGTACGGCGGCCTCGTGTGTGGGTGCCCTTGCTCGGTAGTAGCGTATTGTAGGGTACTCTCCAAGAGCCACGCAAACGCCGACGATCTAATGATCCGTTAGTGGGAGAAGGGTATCATGCCAGTGGTTGTACGAACCTTTTGAGCGACATCCTCCATATGCTGCCTGACCAGATGGTTCAGTCCGGGGTGGAACAGGATCGGGAAACTGTAAGGATCTCGAAAGGTGACCAGGTGGGATTCTCTCGGGAAGAACTCGACATTCAGCACCTTGAACAAGGCGATTTGCTCTCGAGCGACGCTGGACTTGTCTATGCGATCGCGTAATGACGGATGTAGTACTGCCCGCGCATATCAGCTGCTGTCCTTAAATCCACAGCGTCTTGCCCAGGCATCCCACTCACAGCTCGTCCATACTAGATGTGCTCTTTTGTACTTTCTCTTGTCAAAGTCGGCCATGACACAGTCCACAATATGCGGCTGTGGTGTGAGGAGGTATATCGCATCGACATCGCGGTTCGTAGGTCTTCGATCGGTAATCTGTTCGATATCTGGAGGAAGTCAGGCTTTGCTGTCCGGTACCGGGAGGGGCTGGACGTACTCGTGATATTCTCGTTCAGAATGGTATCTTGCTCGAGCACATTGTCGATCAGGCGTCGACTATCGGGATCCACGACGAGGACTTTCCACTGCGACTGGCTGTTAGGCGATTGCGGTGGTCGGTGTTCGGTATGTACGGCATACGTCTCCTCGTGTTATGTGCCGGATCGTATTGAGGAGGACTAGTAATTGTCAGTATGGTCCTCCATGCCATTGACTAGGCGGCAGAACTCACTGTCGCGCTGAGCATCGAGGATGGACACGACCATAATGAATTGCTACCGGGAGGGAGGTCGTGTAGACGGCGCATGTAGACCAAGAGGGAAGGAGGGCGACCGGGGTCTGAAGCTAGCGGTTGGTGAGATTGAAGTGAATGAAAGTGAGAGGATCTCCTTGAGCATGTGAAAGTCGCCGGGCACAGCTCCCGTCTTGCGTGGTTGAAGATCGGCGGCCGCCCAGTGCCGAAGTCCAGCCGGATGCTTCACATATCATCCTTCGAGAAAGGGAGGTCGCAAGACGTTGTCCACGGATTTTACGACAACACAAGGACACCCTCTTGATACGATATCAGAGAATGGGCCATCTTCCTCTCCAACACCCGGCAGTGCGATGAATCGCCGCACGAGCAGCTACTCGAATCCCCGATCTCCCTCCGCCCAGCGTCGCGACAGCAATGCCTCCCACATCCTGAACCGCCGCCTGTCCGCCCTCTCCACCGCCGAAGCAGGGAATGCCGCCGCTGCCGCGATATCTCCCGCTGACCAGCAACTCGCCGAAGAGATAGCCGAGATCAAACGATATGAGGACTTCACGACCATCGATTGGGTGCAGGACGCAGCACGGGAGCAGAAGAGACGAACAGCTCGACAGGTAGCTCGGAACTCAGCGGGTCGAATAGGATGGCGAGGAAAGCTGTCGGAGGCGTACGATGCCGGACAAGGCTGGATCGTGGTCAGCTTAATCGGAGCTGCGATCGGTCTAAATGCTGCCTTCTTGAACATCGTGACGGAATGGCTGAGTGATATCAAGTTGGGACACTGCACGACGGGATTCTACCTGAATGAGACATTCTGCTGCTGGGGTGCGGAGAATGGTTGCGATGAGTGGCACCGATGGAGTGGATTCTGGCCGCTGAATTATCTACTGTATATCATCTTCAGTACGATCTTCGCATTTACCTCCGCGAGACTGGTCAAGAGCTTTGCACCGTACGCCGCGGGATCTGGTATCAGTGAGATCAAGTGCATTATTGCGGGGTTTGTCATGAAGGGTTTCCTGGGATTCTGGACATTGTTGATCAAGAGCATCGGTCTGCCGCTGGCGATCGCTAGCGGGCTGAGTGTCGGCAAGGAGGGACCAAGTGTGCACTACGCGGTGTGTACGGGAAACGTCATCAGTCGGATGTTCTACAAGTACAGACGGAATGCTGCAAAAACACGAGAGATTCTGTCAGCATGTGCCGCAGCGGGCGTCGCAGTGGCATTCGGAAGTCCCATTGGAGGAGTCCTATTCAGTCTGGAAGAGATGAGCAACTACTTTCCTCTCAAGACCATGTGGCGGTCCTACTTCTGTGCTCTAGTAGCTACCGCAGTGTTATCCGCCATGAATCCATTCCGGACCGGACAGCTGGTCATGTTCACCGTCCGGTACGATCGAGGATGGCACTTCTTCGAGATACCTTTCTACGTCCTCATCGGCACTTTCGGCGGACTCTATGGCGCCTTTGTCATGAAGTGGAATCTGCGAGTACAAGCTTTCCGGAAGCGCTATCTCACCGGTTATCCCATCATTGAGGCGACCCTTCTCGCGCTCTTCACAGCTGTGATTTGCTACCCTAACATGTTTCTCCGAATCGACATGACCGAAAGCATGGAGATCCTCTTCCTCGAATGCGAAGGCGCTCACGACTACGACGGACTGTGCGATCGACAGAATCGCTGGCGGCTCGTCCTGGCATTATTCGCCTCGACTGTCATCCGCACATTCCTGGTCATCATCTCCTACGGCTGCAAAGTCCCAGCCGGCATATTCGTCCCATCCATGGCCATTGGCGCCTCCTTCGGCAGAATGGTCGGTGTCCTAGTCCAAGCCCTCCACGAGTCGTTCCCAAACTCAGCCTACTTCGCCGCCTGCGATCCGGATGTCACTTGTATTACACCTGGCACTTACGCTTTCCTCGGCGCCGGAGCAGCATTGAGCGGAATCATGCACTTGACAGTATCAGTAGTCGTCATCATGTTCGAGCTGACCGGTGCTCTGACATACATTCTCCCCACCATGATCACCGTCGGTATCACCAAAGGCGTCTCCGAAAGATTCGGCAAAGGCGGAATCGCCGACCGCATGATCTGGTTCAACGGCTTCCCTTTCCTAGACGGTAAAGAAGACCACACCTTCAACGTGCCCGTCAGCACAACCATGACACCATTGCCAAAAGTCCTGACCGCAAAGGGCCTCACTGTATCCGCGGTAGAGAAGATACTCAAAGAGACCACCTACCAGGGCTTTCCCATTGTCGAGAACGAAGACACAAACATCCTCCTCGGCTACATCGGCCGCACCGAACTGCGCTACGCTCTCGACCGCGCAATCCGCGAACAAGGCGTCTCAGCCTCCGCTCGCTGTCTACTCTCCTCCCACACAAGCAACATTGCACCCCGCAGCGCGACAACACCCTCCGCCACCTTCCCAGCCGTCAGCTTTGAAACCGCAGCACACGGCACCGTCGACTTTTCGAAGTTCATCGATCCCGTCCCTCTCACCGTCCACCCCCGCCTCCCCCTCGAGACGGTAATGGAACTCTTCAAGAAACTCGGTCCACGGGTCATCCTCGTGGAACACCGCGGCAAACTCACCGGTCTGGTCACCGTCAAAGACTGTTTGAAGTACCAATTCCAAGCCGAAGCGAAAGAGGATCCGAGGGAAGAGGAAGGACAGCAAATTCGGCAGGAGAAAATTTGGGCTGTGATGAGAAGAGTTGCGTACTGGGCTGGTGAGAAAGTGGGTTGGAAAGGTGGGATTGCGGGGATGGGGAGGTTGAGGTTGAGTGGGGAGTATGCTGTTGTTCCGACGCCGATGGCTGGGGAGAATGAGAGAGCGGAGGGGTTGGATGATGAGGGAAGAGGGCCGGCGGCGGGAGGGGTGGAGTTGGTGGATCGGAGGGAGGCGGTTTCGTAGCTTGAAGTATGCATCATGAATGTTGTTCGTTCACTCCATCATTCGTGTATCAATGTCCATCTCACGAACTTTCCTTCTTCCCAATCTCCTCCCTCAACCTCTCCAAAAACCTCTCATGCATGCCCCTCGTCCCCCTCGCTAATCCCTTCGTCACATACTTCACAAAAGCCTTATTACACACCGCCTCACTCCTCGTCTGTATATACCACTGACTGCCCTCCTTCCTCGTGCCCTCCAACATCATCCCTTCATCGTCTTCCGGCGGGGTACCTTTCACGACTTTCCATGTGTTGGTCGAGGTGTACAGCGAACTCGCGCGGATGTGAACCTGACAGCCGGAGGAAGTGGGGTGCACGATGGCGGAGTAGGTTGTTCCCCCGGACCAGAGCCAGGAGGGGATGAAGGGGAGGTCTTCGGAGATGGACCAGGTTTGGGGTGGTTCTGGCGCCGGCGGGGTGTCGGGGTCTTGCGCAGCTGGGTCTTGCTCTTGCTTTTGCTCTTGCTCTTGCTCTTGCTCTTGCTCTTGCTCTTGCTCTTGCTCTTGCTCTTGCT
>JYJE01001809.1:51595-75924 GCA_000983655.1 Zymoseptoria brevis
TTCTTGCTTTTTCGAGGAAGGGGCGGCTTCAGGTCGAGGAGGTAATCTCTTCGAGGCGGTGCAATTCTCGCTAAAGTGAGCGACGTTGTCGTAGTCTTGCAGGATGGCGACGGCGGTCGAGAAGTGTTCGGGAGAAATGTCGGCGGGGATGGGGGTGGAGACGCAGGAGGTGAAGGAGGTTTCGAGGAAGCCCATCTTGGCCAACAAGGACTTCCGGAGGTAATTGGGATTCGATTGTACTGTCTATGTTTTATGGTATATGAAAGCACCGGAATGCGCGGAACACTTGCACGGTGCAGGGGGTGAGGTGTAGCTTTGGTGACGCTACGATCATTGTAGTTTCGCAAGCCATTGAAACTCTACTTATCAGCTCTACAAACTCACCACCTAGGTAATAAGGAACCGGAACGCAGCAGAGCACTCGGTAAAGCATTACATATTTCGCATCTCATTGCAGTCTACCACCTCCACTCCCCGCTCAAAACACCGCCGCATAAGAACTCGCCTCCATAACCGGAATCACCGTCGTAACCCTCTCACAGCTCGTACAAACCCTACAAGTCGTCATCGCACCCATACTCATACTGCTCATCGTTGTCGTAGTCGGGAACGGCGTCGCGCAACCCGGAATCGTCGACGACGCAGCAATCGCTGTGGGGAGACAAGTGGCTTCTTGAGGAATGCTGGATACCCCGGCGCGGCTGCAGATGGTGTTGGCGAAGAGGCGGACATCTAGGAATGGTTAGTGAGGATGAGGAGGGAGGGGTGGTGTGGAGGGGGAGAAGGCCTCACCTTCGATTTGACCGGGATCGCAGAACTGGCTCACGCAGCAGGAGAAGTCGGCGAGGAGGGGACGGTTGGAGCAGATACATGCCACGTCGAGAGGACTGCAGCCGCCGTAGCAGGCTGTTTCTGCGTAGGTGGCGATGCAGCCTTGGGCGCAGAGTGGGAGACCTGTTGGGGTGGGTCTGTTGGTCGATGTTGTGGTGACGGGTGGTGCTGAGTACGTCGCCGGCGATGTGGATGTGGTGGTTGGGAGAGTAAGTTGATCCGTTACACTTTCCAGAATGTTGCTGCATACACCGGTCGTGGCAGCAGGCGCGGCGGTCGTGTAGACGACATTCGGTGCGTCCACGTAGGGTGATCCGCAGTAACCGTAGCCTGTCTGGCAGGTGTCGGCCGCACAGTACTCTGTTCCATTACCGCAGTAGCCGTAGATGCTGCAGCAGTCTCCAAAGACGGTACCCGCGCAGTTGGCTTGATTGGAACTGCCACAGTAGCCGTTCGGACTCGGCGTCTGCGTGTAGGTGGGAGGTGGAGCTGCGCTCGCTGGAGAAGTGCTGTACGGTGGCTGGCCGGCTGGGTTACAAGAACCGTAGTCCGTAAGACAGTTCTGAGCGGCACAGAATTCGAAGCCGGAGCCACAGAAACCGTACTGACTGCAGCAGTCGCCGTATTCGCTGCCTACGCAGTTGTAGTTGTTGGGTCCGCCGCAGACTCCGTTCGGGCTGATGGTTTGTTGGACGGGACGGGGTGGGTCGACGGCCAGACAGCTGGCGTTGTTGGGCACGGCATCGAAGACACCGAAACAGCTGCACAGGAGGTCGCCGACGTCGCGGATGGCTAGACGTGGGATTAGCGGTGTGGTCTTTGTATGTGTGTTTGCGTGTACTCACCGTTGATATCGTCTTGAGACAAGCACTGCTGGCTCAAGCAGCACGAATACCTATCGATGAGAGCAATGTTGCTGCAAATACACGTAACATCTTCCGGATCGCAGCCACCAAGATCGTATCCAACGATACAGTTCAAGGCGCACTGTGGAATTCGTTTAGTGATGATGGTAGGCGGCGCCGAGACAGTCGCGAGGGCCGAAGAGGAAGAGACGGTCGTCGAGCAGGAGTTGCCCGGGCATGAATCCACCGTGCTAAAAAACGTGCTGGTGGATGTCGCGGGCTCTTCGTACGCGGGTGGAGGAGGCGTGGTTGTGACATCGCCGCCGTAGACTGGAGCTTGTTGGGCATGGACGAGCACTGAAACGAGTGACAGCGCGATGGAGAGCTGCATGATGAATGTGGATGTGCTTGATGCTGGCGTGAAGACGGGACGGTCTGCGTGGCGAGGAGGTACTCGATCACATATCAATGTCGGCTTGTTTACCCGCGAGAATACACGCTACGCGCGAAATGCATTCCTCAATCTCGTGTCTTTTCGTGGGGGCAATTTGAGGCCGTGTCCCGATGGAGTATCGAATGGAGAACCGCGGACTGATCTGACATGATCGGTGAGAGACTTGGAATAAGAAGGATAGTCACGTTCGACGGTGCTGATGCACCGGAACATAAGGCATCTTTGGCCTGGTCTCAGTCCGTCGGGTGTGAGCACCTGTCCCTGTCCCCCTAAATGGTTGACCCGCGAAGCAAGGGGCGTCGCTCATATAGCCGCCGCCATCACACTGCACAAGGGGCACAGTCCTCTACCGGGCATCTTTGCACGGTGGACACAATGTCCAGCATGTCGACTTCGGACATGACAGCCTTCGAATCGTTCGCGCGGCGGGGGCCAGCTCCACTACGCTCTTAGAAGGCAGACCAGCCCAGAAGCGAATAAGGTAGCATGATCAGAGACTTGATGTGGGAGATATACAAGTAGATGGGGTCTTGAGTCGCATCGATTCTTGGATCATGTCGAAGGAGAGAGAGGATGGAGAAGCAAGACGAAAGAGACGACGTCGTAAATCGGGAGTAACTACGGACGACCATATGCTTAAAACGGGCGGGACATCTTAACCTCACCTTCAATCCTCCATCAATTCCAACCAATTCATGCCCCAACATAACATGGCGAATACTTCACGCCTTCGGGCAGCCATCATCATTGTATCAGAGACCGCCTCAAACGACGCTTCGACAGATAAAGGCATTCCGGCATTACGGGCGACATTTGCCGAGAGTAGAGGAGACCAATGGACTGCCGACGACACTCAGATTGTGCGGGATGATGTCCTCGAGATTCAAAGAGCCATCACGCAGCGGACAGATGGAAAGGATCCGGTCAATTTGATTGTGACGAGTGGCGGGACGGGCTTTGCGCAGAAGGATGTCACGCCAGAGGTGAGAATTGTTCTGCCGGTAGTTGGTTCTATGAGTCGTCCAGCATTGACAGATCTGTATCTGTAGGCAGTCGCTCCGTTGATACACAAACACGCCGCTGGACTGGTCCATGCTATGCTGTCTGCGTCTCTATCAATAACACCTTGTAAGACTTCCGACTGTCAATCGTAGAGCGCTGCAGTACTAACCTGCCACAGTCGCTGCCATGGCTCGACCCGTAGCTGGAGTACGCAACAATACCTTGATCATCACACTTCCTGGCTCTCCCAAAGGCGCCAAGGAGAACCTCGAAGCCATATTGAAGCTACTACCTCATGCATGCCAGCAAGTCGCTGGGATGGACTCCCGAACATTACATGTCGGTGGCGTCAAGAAACTCGAACAAGACGCCAATGTTAGTGTCGCTGGTCAAGCACAAGGCCACTCGCATGATCACCCGCATGATCAATCGCACTCTCATTCACAATCTCATGGTCACAGCCACGGACACGGACATCACGGTCCCAAAGCACATACCAAACCCGAAGATCGTCCTGTATCGAACGATCCATCCGCTGGCCCTACAGGACGACATCGCCAATCTCCATATCCTATGCTCTCGGTCGACGATGCTCTCGCACAAATCTCACAGCACACACCATCTCCATCAATCATCAAAGCAGCCGTCAATGAGTCCCTGATCGGCTCCGTGCTCGCAGAAGACGTCACCGCCAACGAAGCAGTACCCGCCTTCCGAGCAAGCATAGTCGACGGCTACGCAATCGTCGCTTCCGACCACATCCTCGTTCCCAGCACTAAAGGTGTGTTCGAAGTCACTGGCATCTCCCACGCTCAAGCCGGCAAAGACATGCCAACTCTACGATCCGGAGAAGTCGCACGAATCACCACCGGAGCACCTCTACCACCCGGCGCAACTGCCGTAGTCATGGTCGAAGACACAGTCATCCGCTCAAAAACCGATGACGGAACAGAAGAAAAGCAAGTCGAGGTCCTAACCGACGAAATCAAGCCCGGCGAGAACGTACGTGAAGTCGGCAGCGACGTCAAATCCGGCGCAGTAATCATGAAAAAGGGCGAAGGCATCACCGCCATCGGCGGAGAATTCGGTCTCCTCGCCTCAGTCGGCACAAAAGAAGTCTCCATCTACCGCAAACCCATCATCGGCGTCCTCAGCACAGGCGACGAAATCGTGCCCCACGACCGACCCGGCTCACTCAAACTCGGCGAAGTACGAGACACCAACCGTCCCACCCTACTCACCGCCATCAAAGGCACCGGCTTTGAAGGAATCGATCTCGGCATCGCATCAGATCAGTACGTCTCCTCATCCCCTCCCAATCCTCCCTCAACTAACCACATCCTCCACCTCAAGACCCGGTGCCCTCGAAACCGCCCTCCGCTCCGCCCTCCGAGCAGCGGACATCCTCATCACAACCGGCGGCGTCTCCATGGGTGAACTCGACCTCCTAAAACCCACCATCGAGCGGCAACTCGGAGGAACCATCCACTTCGGCCGCGTCAGTATGAAACCCGGTAAACCCACCACTTTTGCCACCATACCCTTCAAGTCTTCCTCCGGCGAGGATGTCACGAAAGTCATCTTCTCCCTGCCTGGAAACCCTGCCTCTGCTGTGGTCACATATCATCTCTTCGTACTCCCGGCACTGCACAAAATGGCGGGTATCAGTCCGGTGGGGTTGCCGAGAGTGCAGGTTGTGCTGGATGAGGAGGTGAGGTGTGATCCAATGAGGGCGGAGTTTCATCGCGCGGTAATTAGGGTGGGAGAGGATGGCGGGTTGAGGGCGAAAGGAACGGGGTTTCAGAGGAGTTCGGCGATTGGAAGTTTCAAGGGGGCGAATGCGTTGTTGTGTTTGCCGGCCAGGGAGGGGAGGTTGGAGAGAGGGGAGAGGGTGGATGCGTTGTTGATGGGGAGGATTGTGGGGAGGGGCGGGTGAGGTGTGGGACTCTTCCGGCTGTCCGTGACTCCATCAATCAAGGCTTGCCGGCCACGATCTTCTCGTGATGCCACAGCCTCGAACAAAGCATTCCATCTGTCGAGCGGCCGTTAGCGGTAGACTGCCCGGTAGAGCCATATCCAAGCTTGGAACAACCCTAACCCTAAGCAACTAGCATTTACTACGACACGTCCACTTCACTTGACCGTACATACTTCGATTCGAACCGATACTGTACTTCGTATACCGTCCCCGCGACGATGGTACAACAACTGGGTGGTGATGAAAAACGTCTCACTGCACGCGACGTTTGATTGTTGTTACTTGCGGCTCGATAGCCGTCAGAGGGTATGCTATTGAAAAGATGGTCCGACGAAAGGCCCTCATCGCCAAACTCCCGTCGAACACCAGACAGAGAACTCTTACCTACTGCTCTCAACAGCAGTGATTTCCACCTCGCCCTTCTTCGGCACTCCATCCGCCGCAGTCTGAACAGTCTCCGACTGACTCCTCTCCATGTCCGCCTCTTTCGTGTCATGCGGAACAGCACCAAACAGTTCATCCATTTTCTCGAGAGAAACCCCTTTCGTCTCCGGAATGAGAAACCAGGTGAAGATGAACATGAGGAAGCAGAATGTGCCGTAGATATAGTACGCGCTGCAGGACGGGGTCAGTAAAACGTCAGATTGGAGGATCATGTCAGCTTACCCAAATCCACCCTTTCCAACCGTGGCAATCATATTCGGCGTAGCTCGAGCCACGACGAAATTGAACAGCCATTGTGTTGCGGCTCCGAGAGCGACGTTCATAGCCCTCAGTCTCGCGGTAGGAATTTCAGACCTTGGAACAATGTCAGCTAATCATTACCGTTCCAGGAGCATGTAATCAACATACACATAAATCCAACAGACCGGACCCCACCCGAATTGGAAGAACGTCGCGAACAAGTAGATTGCTACGATAGCGACATAGCCCGCTGGCGGTACCGCGGACCCCGCCTTGGGCGGAGAGATGCGGACGTAGGTGCCGATGTAGTACATACACAAACCTTGAGCGATGGAGGTCCACAGGAGAGACTTGCGGCGGCCGAGGGAGTCGGCAACAAAGACGAGAAAGATGGCACACCCAGCCATCTTGATGATGCCGTAGATGCCGGTGGCGAAGAGGGAATTCTTCGTACCGGTGAGTCCGAGGTTGCTGAATATCGTGGGAGAGTAGTAATTAATGGCATTGGTTCCTGCGAAGCGAGGTCAGCATCGCACAGTCGCGGGTGGTGAGAATTGAACGTACCAGTCATCTGCTGGCAGATCATCAGTCCGATGGTGATGAACGCTCGCTTCCGGTTGCCCGGGATGGTGAACATTTCTCGCAACAGATCGATAGGTCTTGCGCCGCGGATGATCTGGCGCTCCCACTCGAGTTGGTCGAACATCTCTTTCAATTCGGTTTGAACATATTCGTGGGTGAGAGGAAGGTGGCGGATACGAGAGAGGACGGCGCCGGCTTCTTCCCAGCAATCTTGTCGAGCAAGCCATCGTGGTCTGATTGAGATGTTAGTGGATACTGACGGATAACGGGAGAGGCTCACACTCACGTCTCACTGCTAGTGAGCATTCCGAAGAACAGCAAAATGGCCGGCAGACCCTGCAACGCCAGTGGAACCACGTATTGTCTCGTGCCGGAGCTGTGGAGCAGAGAGCCGTAATTGATCCAGAATGCAATACACACTCCAGTCACGATGAAGAACTGATACATGCCAGTTAGAGCTCCACGGATGGCTCGAGGAGCGTTCTCGGATGTGTAGAGAGGGGTGATCATCGATGCACCTCCGACACCGACACCTGCGACGAATCTGCAAGACTTTAGCTTATGCCGAGAAGCAAAGTGCCACGGGTCAAGAAATGACGAGCATATCGTACCTGCCAATATACAGCACAGGGAAGTGTCCAGCAGCAGCGGCCTGGAAAACAGCGCCGATGGTCGCCAGCACCGCAGCGATCATCAAACCCAAGCGCCGCCCGAGCTTGTCTGCGACGTAGAATGCTGCCAATGCACCGACGAAGCATCCAGCCTGTAAGGTCGACACGATGTTCGCTTCGAGGTTGGCAGAGAGGGTCTTGTTCTCGCCGGCCTTCGGGAGGCCGTATCTCCTGGGCTACTGTCAATTCGGAGTCCTGTGCACAGAGAACGGGAAGAGTAGATGTACGCTCTGAACGGATCGAGCTTGAGGACGCCTCCGATGATGCCAGTGTCCATGCCGAACAGCATGCCACCGAAGCAAGCCTGAAGGTCATCAGCATATTGCTCATGGGATTGCTCTTTTCATTCCTCAACCCACACTGGCGCAGAGCAGATACACCCTCCAGTTGTAGATCTCCTTCGGATCATTCTTCGCCGCTTCATTCTTGATGAACCTCGTGATGAGAGTCATCTTGGCGGATGGACGCGGAAGATAAAAGTCAGGCGAGCAGGCAGCGTCTGAAGTGAACAATCACGCAAGCTTCCAGCAAGCCAGACCGAAACACCTCGTGGAGGCTGGGGTAAGCAAGAGTTCTTGTAGGCTCTCCGCAATCCTGAACAACAGGTGGATGATATCCGGCTTGTCCAGCGCTTGGCAGTCTCGGATTGAGCGGCGCGGGCTAGTGAAGCCAGATCGCTTCTATGCAGTCCCCTGTCCATGCGATGAGGGTGGGATCCCGCCTCGCTTGACCGAATTGACGATTCTTGAATGCGGACGAAAGTGAACACCCATACTCGTGATCCGTTCACGGAATCCTTCGACCGAGGGTCAGCGAGTTGGTTGAGCCACCATAGCACAAAACAGCATCGCCATGTTGTGACCGTAGGAACTCCCTCGCGTGCAGTGCACACTACCCCATACCCCACACCCCGCTGATCGACAGCTGTCCGATACACTCGGCTCCACCGAAATGTTCGTGGGCTTGGAAAACATATAGCCGAAGAAGCGCAGCGAAGCGTGGCAGTATTGTCATCAGGCTGCATGCGTTCCTTCCGTGGCCCGTCCACTGTCGAGAGCTCGAAGCATTGCTGGTTGCGGACTTGATATTGTTATCGGCTAAATGCATTAACTTGGCTTCGCAGGGATATGTGATCCCCCCGTTTCTCGATTAGGCTCGTGCCGCGATGATGTGATCAGTTTGGGACAGGGGAGCCTGACAGCGCTGCCTCGGACATTCCAAAAGCCTTTGGAACGGTGTCTGGCTGGCTCTGGGCTCGAAGGAGGAGTATCTGAGAAAGTTGGCTGCTGAGATTGGGAGCACAGAGAGGAAACAAAAGCCGCCTCTTGTCTGTACGGGGATTTATCCGAGCGGACAATTCTTGCCAGCTATAACAAATCTAACCTCGCGTCAATGTCATTTCTTCCATGATCGTCCATAGGAACCACCATGGACCGTCCATGAATGAGGACCGTCGTACGGCAGTAGAATACAATAGTGTACAAGAAGTAGTGTTGGTTTGGTGCTCGCTCCCATGTAAATGCAGACGTCCAGGACCTTTGAAGCCCTTCTGTTGGTTTCGATGCTCCTGTCGCCGCCACTCAAGAGGTTTACTGCGAACCCGTGGCAGCCTGCGGTGCTGACTCCGCGTGGTCGTGAACTTCGGAACTTTGCTCGGTTCCAGTCTTCTCCTCTGACAGTGGCGTTTCTGTTGACTCTTCAACAGTCGCGGACTCTTCGACGGCTGTAGATTTTTCAGCAGGTGCAGATTCCTCCTCGGCGAGTGGAGCGTCAGGCTCCTCAAACACGACGTCTTCCTCTCCAGAGAATTGATCAAGTGAGACCGCAACTTCGCGAGTGTCCAGAGCATCGGTGATCAACTCATCAATGTCGATGGAGGTCGGACCGTCCGAGGGGGCGTCGGAGATGACAGCCATCTCTTCTTCAGCATCCTGTGCTTCGAGGCCATCCCTCTCTTCCAACTCCGGCGAAGCTCCACCTTCACCTTCGCCTTCGCCGCCCGTAGCAGCAGCAGCAGCAGCGGCAGCAGCAGCATCCCGCATCGCCTGCTCTCTAATCGCCTTATCCTTCTGCTGCAGCATCGCCCGTCTCTTCTTAGCGTCCAAATTGAGATTCGCAAGCACATACTCAATCTTCTCCTCCACCAATCCCTTAACATGCGTAGCCAACGGTCTCGTGCGAAATACACCCGCGAAACGGTAACTGAGCCACAGATACGCCACGAGACCCTTGTGCAATTGTTCCAATTCCTTGAGTTGTTCTCTGGTGATGGTGTCGGCTTCATCAAGGATATCAAGGGGCAGTTCTTCAATGTCGAGGACGTCGCCGCCACTTCCCGTGGCGATGCAGCGCGCGAATGCGGGCATGAGTTTTCGCCAGAGCTCGATGTCTCCCTTGGCGGCGGGACAGGCGCAGATCGTGTTGCGGTCGTTGATGGTGAGGCCTTGGACTGGCTCGATGAGGTCGGCGACCCAGACTTGATCCCGCAGACCGCAGAGATGGAAGCGACGGTGCATTTGGGAGAGTTCGTGGAGGCGGGTGAGGATGTAGCTGAAAGGCGTGCCAGGCGGAAAGTAAGATGCGAAGCGCTCCAGGACGGGCGTTGGAGGGAAGATGCCGGCTGTGGCGAGAGGTTCGGGTTCGGAACGCATGGCAGATAAGACGACGGGATAGTCGAAGTCCTCGAGGGTGGTTACAAGGCCGATGTTGTCGGGAACGTCGCCGGCGCGATTCATCATGTAGACACCGTGAGGATCGATGGTGGGCTGCGCGGCTCGGGCTTTTTCGAGAGCTTCGGGTGTGGCGGCTGCGTCGGTTGCTTGAGCGGCGGTACGGAAACGTCCAGCACGTCCGCCAATTTGCTTGATGGCGGCGATGCTGAGGGGACCGCGAGCGACACCGTCGAATTTGCTCGACGACTCAAAGATCATGCGCTTGATGGCGAGATTGAGGCCCATGCCAACGGCGTCGCTGGCTACCAAGAAATCATAATCGTTGTTCGGATCGTTGAAGAGTCTGGCCTGCTGAGCACGAGTCTCCGGTGGTAGCGAGCCGTAAACAATCGCGACCTTCTGTCCAGTCCGCTTCTCAATCTCTCGTCGGAGAGCGTGAATACCCACCACAGAGAAGCTGACGATGCAGTCGCCTTTGCGGAGTAGAGACAAATCGCCGTTCAAAGACGTGCTGGCGACCTGCAACGGACTGAGACGCTGGTAGTGGTGGACATGCAACTTGTCGCCGATGCTGGCACAAATCTCGGTGACCAATGGCACTGTCCGCTCTTCGCCACAGAGATGGACTTCTTTCGCTTGTACTCCCAGAAGTGCGTTGGTCCACGCCCATCCTCGGTCCGGATCGCCAATCATTTGGATCTCGTCAATGACCGCAACGTCGACTTTTGTATTCAAGGGCACCATTTCGACGGTACACGACGTCAGATAGTGGTGAAAGTTGGAACCGACTTCGCCGCCAGCAATTGCCTTTCCTTGCTGCTCCTGTGTCTCCGCCGGCCTTTCCTCAGCAGATCTCCGTTCTTCTCCCGTCACCAGTCTGCATGGCACTCCTTTAGCATTCATCCGAGTGTACACCTCGTGAGCAAGCAATCGTAGAGGTCCTGCATAGCAACCAGATTCGGCCTGCTCCAGCCTTTGCAGGGCGTGATATGTCTTTCCAGAATTGGTAGGGCCGACGTGCAGATGGATCTCTCGTGGTCTCCTCCTGGTTGCAGGAAACCACTCGCTAGGGTATCTCAAGTCCGCCAGATCTTTCTGGTTCCTGATGTCCGAAGGCGTGAACCTCGAGCCCGTGACGTACCCGTAGAAGGCGTACTTGATCCGCTCCTCCAAGCCGTTCTTTCCGCGTAGGCGGTTCGCCAGGAACAAATCATCCCACACGGCCGCAAACTCGCTCGCCTTGCCTTTCCCATGACGTCCATGCTTTGCAACACTGCCCGCTGCTCCCAATACCCCATCCTTGAACGATCGCCACAGCTTGTTGAAGACCTTCGCCTTGCTGCCATCTTTCCCCTTGGAAGCGTCCACCAGCTTGTCCAAGACCGGCACATTCCTGAGGTCATCTTCCATCGCATCGAGCGCCGCCATCAATGCAAATCGAAACTTCTCCTCATTCCTCCGATTCTGTGAGTCATCGTCTAGTCCCCATTTTTGCAAATCCGGCGCTGGAGTGAACGAAGGACGTCGCACGACACCAGTTTTGACTGGTCCAACTCTTCGCGTTCGGTCTCCTGACGTATTGTCGTAGTCCGTGGCTTTGACATGGTATCGAATCGGGATGCCGTCGGAGGTATCATTGCGGCGAGCGGTAAATGTGGAGCGGAGTCGTTGTTGTCGGAGGGAGAGAAGGCGTGATCGGTAGGCACATCGTATGCATATGCTGCTACTGCTGCCCTTTGTAGCGGAGGCGAGCATTGGCAAGAATCACAACAAGATGAATGTTCGATCAATGTCGTCGGTCAATAGCATTCATTTGCCATCAAAAAGTTGATGAGCTTTAAAACCGTAGCTCTTGTATAGCCCGCAGTAAAAGTACTGACGTTCCCGTCGGCTTGACTTCGGAATTGAGGTGAGCGGCGCGTCAACTCGACTCCCCCACGCGATGTGGGAAGAAGACATTGGATCCAAGCACTTCCATTCACACTTCTTAAGAAACACAAATCTCGACTTCTCCAAACACACGACCGCGACCATACAAAGCGAAGGATTTTCACCACACGAGCCTCTCACGCAAGACTCTCACAATGCCCTACAACAACGCCCCCATTGTGCCCGCACAGGAGATCACTGGCGCAGTCTCCCTCCCTCGTACGTGCTTCTTGTCCATACCACTAATAATAGCATGCTAACACGACCCCCTTTCGCAGTCGCCCGCGTCAAAAGGATCATCAACACCGACCCAGACACGGGAAACTGCTCCAATAATGCCGCCTTCGTCATCACAGTCGCGACCGAAATGTTCCTCCAGCATCTCGTTTCTCAGGCACATTTACAAGTGAGGTCGGAACACTCCCAGAAGCCGAGGCGGAATATTCAGTATAGAGATGTTGGTATGAGACATGAGCCTTGATACTGCGAGCTCGAATGAATACTGACTCGATCCTCTCAAGCCAACGCAGTAGCCCGCGTAGAAAACCTCGAATTCCTCTCCGATGTTGTTCCGAGGACGATGACTTACAAGGACCTCAAGAAGAAGCAAGCACAGGACGCTGCTGCTGCACCTGCTACGTCGAACGGTAACGGGTTGGCAAAAGGCCAAGGTACGCTGGATGGGCATCTGGGAGGGAAGGACGCCCAGGCTGGGAATGGAGCGGCGGATGAGGAGGGGATGGATGTTGATGGGCAAGATGACGAGGAGGAAGAGGAGGGTGATACGACGTTGGAGGAGAAGGGAGTGAAGAGTGGTGGGCTGGGAGTCGATACTGAGATGGAGGATTGAAGTGTCAGAGGATTGATCAGATCAGACCAGGCTGATTTCGTTCGCGAACGCAGGCTGCGCGCGGTCAGGCTACACGTATGCTTTCGACTGGCACAGCTGTGGCTGCACTGAGGATGGCATATCGCCATGCAGGACCATGGCGGCTAAATCTGGAATCTTGGTCTCGTCCTCGGCCGGACGCTTCGGAACCAACAGGATTCTAGTGGTCCATGGCCTTACCGTTTCGTCAGAGGAAGCATCCTACAAGCCATCGCCTCGCCTGCTTATCCAGAATGTGGTGCTTCGGCAGGCTTCGAGCAAGGCGATGCGGTTCCGACCTCTACCAGCCAGCCAACAACGGAAATGACTCGATGCGCGACATCATCATAGCCGACTCAGCGAACACAGTGTTAAGCATCTCTTCGCTTCGAATACTCTAGATTGAACAAGTCTTCTACAGACCAGATCTTCGCCTTTCTACCTCTTCTTCTTCTGACTCTTATCCTTCAACCTTGCCACGAGACTCTTCACATCGTCCACATCAACCTCCCCGCCAACAGCCCTTTTTCCTTTCTTCTTTCCCTCCTCACCATCCCCATCCTCAAACTTCCTCTTCTTCCTCCCCTCCTCTAACAAAGTCTTCATCCCCACCGTCCCCTTGAACCGCGGATTCGTCGGATCAATCGCATACTCATGACTCTCGAACACCTTTCCAAATCTTGGATCTTCCACTTCGACCTGGAAGTCGTCCTTCTCCACCTCTTCCAATCCCTTCGGCTTCTTTCCGAATTTGCCCTTCTTCCGACGCGCGGCTTTCTCGGCCTTTTCAATCTCTCGCATGTCGAAGTGTCGTACGCCTTCTCCTTCGCCGTTCTCGCCTTGCATGAGGAGGGAGAGTTCGGCTTTGCGGGAGGAGGCTTCGGCGTCGGTCTTTTCGCGGGCGGCGCGCTCCTCTGCTTTGGCGGCTTTGCGGGCGGCTTTTGTTGCTGCGGCTGTGCTGGCGGCCGGGTCGGTGAAAAAGGGGTCGGCGAAGGGATCTTCCTCCTCTGGTGTGTCTTTCTCTGCTGGCAAGGCGGGCGCCGCTTCCTCGTGGTCGGACGTCTCTGCTGAACCAGCTGTTGTTGTCCCTGCGCGTGCGGCTTTGGAGCGTTCTTTACGAGCTTGTTTGCGTTCCTTTTCTTTGCGGATGTAGCGCTGCCGGGTGGACTCTTCGTCTTGTGGCTCGTTTTCGAATACGCTTTTCTTCCCGCCGAATGCTTTCTCACCGCCGTCGGCGTTCGCCAGGCCGGATGTGAATGTGATTTGCATGTCGCCGACGGGCTCGTCCTTGGCTGATTTCGATGACTTGGTAGGCTCATCCCCGAGTCCTAGTGCTGCGCGCATCTTCTGTCGTTGGGCGTCCTTTTTCTTCGCTTTTCGGTCTGCTGCGGTGGAGATACGGGACGAGATGCTGTCGGCGTCGGAGTCGTCGCTGCCAATGTAAGCTTGCAGATCGTTTTCTTCCATTTCTGCGCGGGAGAATGCTCGTTTTTGGACTTCTTTTCGCGTGGCGTCGTCATCGTCCCAGGTTAGGCGGACTTTGGAGTGAGTCAAGGCTTCGGTGCGGAACTCGTTGGGTCTGTAGCCGGAAGGTAGTTGGTTGCATTCGTCGTGAGGGGCGTCGTCGTCGAAGGAGGTCTCGTCTGGAACAAACCTCAGATCGAAGAAGTTTGCTGTTGAGAGGTATTCGCGGCCGTCCATGGCGTCGTAGAGGGCTTTCGCTGTTGGACCGTCGGAACAGGAGATGACGGCGTAGTAGTACTTTAGTCTTTCCAGCTGGTATGCGCGTAGTGCGGCTGTGTCAAACTCATCGCCCGCGGAGGCTTGCGTCTCGAGCAGTTTCTTCTTGATCTTCTCGTCGTCCTCCGAGCTCTCGTCATCGTCGTCGTTTTCAGCTTCTGCAGTCACCTTCTGCGAACTTGCGAAAATCTCCCGTGGCGGTCCCTCGGTCTCCTCTCTTTGCAACTTCTCTCGCCCAAACTCGCTCGGGTATATTGTGACATTCTCGATCTTGCCACCGGTAGGCGCAAAGCTGGCTGCGACTGCCATGAGATCTGCTGCACGAATGTTGTCCCAGTCCAGGTTGACGGCGGCGATCCTCCGAGATACCTCTCCCATTGGCACATCTTCTGTTTGTTCAACTCCTGCCGTGTCGTCAAGTAGTTCTGCTTCGCTGTCACTCTCTTCGGATTCTTCCTCTGACTCGGACTCTGAAAAACCATCTCGCATCGGGTCGCGCTTCTCCACTAGCTCGTCCTCGCTGTCATCCTCCTCGGCCTCCACATCCTCTACATCGTCTTCAGTCCCTGACTCTTCCTCGGAACTGCCCGGGACTTCTCGATCCTGCTTCTTCCCTGACTTGAGCTTCGCTTTCGGCTGATCTGCTGCATCTAAGCGATACAGCTTTTCCAGATCCTTCTTGTTGGAATCTGGCTTAATCTTCCGTCCATATCGATCAACGGTAGCCTTTTTGCGAAATTCCTGGTCCGTGAAGAGTGTCTTGAAGCGAGGATCGACGGCCGTGCGGGACTCTTTCTTGTTCGGCAAGCGATATCGCGGGTCGCTATTCAGCGCACTGAAGCGATTGTCGGCCATGATTAGGATGTTACGACAGCTTGGTGTAGTACTATGAAAGGTAAAGAGAGAGAGCTCTCGACTTTTGTGAGAGGGAAATTTCGTTAAGTCCGTGAAGTCCGCAAAATCGGAGTTGAGTCCGCTCCAGCAGAAGAGCACATTCGAGGTCGACTTCTTTCTTTCAATTGACCAATTTCAGAACACCCGGACGATCCGAAGCGATGACACCCAACACAATCTGCCCATCGACGAGTGCATACACTCGATCAGAGAATTCATCGTCGCGATCATGGTCCGACTGAAGCATCGATATCTGCTTGTCAACATCCTCTACACCGAACCCGCGAAACCTGCACGTCCAGCGAAGACCGAAGCACAACTCCCATGGACAGTGCAATTCCGTCGTCCGGGACAAGATAAGCTGGATGGAAAACTCCTCGCTCAGCTGGTCAGAGATGGTGTTGCGGAGCTGTTCGGTGACTATGGAGCAGGCATGGTTGCGGGAAGTTTGCAGGGTATGGATGGCACTGTTTCAACGAAGAAAAGCATATTCTAAGCATTCGCAGTGAAGTACATATCCTCCGCCACGAATACGGCCATCATACGAGTGTCCCGCGCGCACTACCGATTTGCCTGGGCTGCCCTCACATTCACGACGAAGCTTCCCAATCCCGTAAACGAGTCGTGTGTCATACAGGTCGTGAGAGTGAGCGGAACTATCAAGAAGGCGGAAGAGGAGGCTATCCGACGCGCGAGACTCGGCATTGTGAGGGCGAGAAGAGCAGCGGAAGGGAAGACGGGTGTCGCGGACAGCTTGAGTGACGACGAGTTCGACGATTTGGGCATGGCGGGTGGCATTGAGGATCGTGATGGAGACGACGATGAGGATGAAGATGAGGATGATGGTGACTGAGACTTGCATACTGTGAGGCACCAGCACAGGCCGTGCGGAGGCTTGGACATGGTGTCTACGTTCGGATGTCAGACCTCGCAAAAATACGGACAGCTAATCCAGCAACTGCTGATCCAGAGCTACGACCAGTCGTATATCAACATCTGCAGACCACTACGGAAAAGAACTGTCGCAATTCTGGCCTACGCCAAAGAAGCTCTCCCCTCGGCCACAACCATGGGCTGACAATGTATTGATCGAGACGCCATTTCGATCTTGCGACTCGGCGCTCCTATTATCAGCTGATGTGGTGTCTGGCCTGCTGTGATTTGTGAAGGTCGACCACCATTCCAGGATAGAACATGCGTC
The DNA here is from genome assembly GCA_000983655.1 of Zymoseptoria brevis. Classification (NCBI taxonomy): domain Eukaryota; kingdom Fungi; phylum Ascomycota; class Dothideomycetes; order Mycosphaerellales; family Mycosphaerellaceae; genus Zymoseptoria; species Zymoseptoria brevis. The sequence continues at coordinate 67,947 of JYJE01001809.1, forward strand.
GTCAGCAAATAAATGCGAGCCGGTCGAGACCAACGCCATGGCTAGAGACCGCATACGGTCTCACAGGACTGTATACATTCGCGTGGACACCGGGAGTGCATCCTTCAGACCGGCCGAGTGGCGTTCGGAGAATTGAAGCTGATATGCAAGCCACCATGCACAGTACAGCTGACGTGGGGATCTGTGGTCTGACCTCCCCACTTCGACGAGCATCACTGCAGCTTTGCACGATGCAGATGTGGTTCATCTGAAGCACTTGGAATTGCACTGCTTGAGGAGGAACAGCGCTTTGTGCACTGCACTGCATCACGCATCAAGCATTCACTGGCTGTGAGTGCTCACAACAGCGACAGCTCCGAATTCCTCGCAACTCGTTGGCACACGTAGAATAATACGCGCACTGTGCTAGCGCTCATACTCGCGTAGAGATGCAGTCGCTTCAGACGTGACTTTCGACATCGGCTGGAGCATTGCCTTGCAAGAATATGTTGACAGACACAAGCAGAGCCACACTGCACAAACGGCGTCTCCGTGCGCCTCGTAGCTACTGGAGCTGTGAATTCGCTGCTTTGGTCGAACATCAGCTCGAGCTGAGAAGTGACCCCAACCAGTGCTGCTGCAGCTTGGAGCTTCGGGTACCGGCCAGACCGTCCTGAGGCGTACTATGGCGTCGGACAGCGCGATGATCATGCCATGCCGTCCCAGCCTGAGCGCTTGCGCGAGATGCCCCAACGGACATATAAAGCCGCGACCTCGCCCACGTGTTGTTCAAGCGCCACACATCGACCGCGCCCCTTCACATCAGTTGAAACTCAGCAATATCACACCATCGTCCAAACATGACCCCGAAACATACCAAGGACCACCACGATGACTGCAAGGTCTGCGACGACATCCACGCATCGGGCACGCTGAGGAAACGCCTTATCGTCTGCTGCGATGGCACTGGCAATTCCTCCAACCAAGGAACAGAGACAAACCCGACCAATGTTGCAAGACTTAGTCGTGCCATTGCAAACGTTGGCTTCACGCATCATGACAAGCCGATCCCGCAGATCGTTTACTACCAGGCCGGCGTGGGCACGGGGAGTCTCACCAAGTTCAATGCGGCCCAACAAGGTACGGTGCATCCGGCTGCTGCATCGAAATGGCTATTAATGTGCCGCAGCTGGCTTTGGCGTCGGTCTGAACGAAAAGGTCTGCGAAGCCTACAACTTCCTCGTGAACAACTACGGACCGGAAGACGAGATCTCTCTCTTCGGTTTCAGCCGAGGAGCTTACACTGCACGAACTCTTGGCAGCTTCATCTGCGACTTTGGTCTGATGACACCCGGCATGATGGACTACTTCGACGAGATCTTTGAAGAGTACAAGAAACGAAAGACCCGAGACTTCGAAAAGGACGGCTGGTTCAAAGATCCAGTCGCAAAGGGAGAGCTCGGCTTGAATTGGTACGACTACCACGACAAAAAGGGTCACAACATCAAGACGCTGCCGACTCGAATGGAGTGGATCAAGACCTGGACACATCAGCACGTCACTCTCAAGATCGTCGGTGTGTTCGATACGGTAGGAAGTGTCGGCTTGTCTGGACGAGTTGACCAGCCCGGCAAGGACACGGACTGGCATTCAACGACACTGCATCCTAGTAGGTATCGGTTCGGTACCTTCCTTTGCAGACATGGACATCTGACCCGAACGCAGAGATTGAGCATGCATTCCATGCGATGGCGCTGGATGAGACTCGCGGTAACTTCCCGCTTACCAAGTGGCACATCACTCCCGAGTGCTCGGCAGTGGACTTGCGGCAATGCTGGTTTCCAGGCTACCACAGCGATGTTGGTGGGCATGCCGATGCCAAGTCGGACACCAACAGTGTCGATGAGATAGCCTTTGCCTGGATGGTCGACCAGATCTCGAGCGAAAGTCTTCTGCAATTCACTCCTGCTACTCTGCAATATCCCATCTTGAACCGGATCAACAACCCTAGCATGACCAAGAATGGTCCGAACTGTGTGATACCAACGTCTCCTGAAGAGGCCAATCAACGTCTCATCCGCTGGTCCGATGGTATCATGGGCGAGACCAACACTCCCATGTATTATGTGAGTTCATTCATCGCCACTTTTCGTTTCTGGTACACTCGAGAGCCGGGAATCTGGAAAGATGCCAAGGGAGAGAAGATCAACCCGGAGCACCTCCGCGAGACAATCCATCCGACTGTCTGGCATCGCATGAACAAGGAGGAGTGCAAGTACAACCCTGCTGCAATGCCGAAGAAGGAATGGTCCCGCGAGAAGGCATCTCCCAAGGAGCAGGAAGACGGTTATCTGTATGTCTGGATCAAGAAGGATTCCACGGGAAAGGAAGTGTTGCGGCTGCCGGAGTACAGAATGAAGAATATCAAGAAGCGAGACTTCTGCCATCATGACGAACATGGCGAGGAGAAGCACTATGCTTTGTGGAATGAGAGCTTGGAGCTGAAGCTTGCGCCGATGGAGGTCGCGAGGGAGCACGCGAAGTTGTGAAGCGGTCCTTGTTTTAAACACGACTGCTCTTGACGATTTCCTTTCTTGAAAATTTCCTTTCTTGACTCACGATTGCTGTAGCAGAAGATCTCTGTCCCCTTCACGCCAAGCTTTGACAAGATTTCCAAGAGTGCGATCCACCCCTTACATGACCCACATCAACCATCGATATTTTATCTCCAACCGCAACAATCTCGCAGGGCGTCGGCTTCGCCATCGTGAAGCTTATACAAGGCCCGTCCTGAAATCACTCCTCAGCAGTACCCATCATGTCAGACGAGATTAGCAGCGACAATGGCAGTGCCTGCGACTGGGACGATGGCCGTTTGTCAATATCAGAGACGCAAGACCTTTGCAACATCACCTACTCACGTGAGGCAAGCATTGCGGCCTTCACGGACTATTTCGAGTTCTTGACGGCCATGTTCATGGATCCTGAACTGGTTCACCAACCGCCGGAGGGCGGGTGGCCGGAGATCACAGTGGACATCATGCGCGAACTGGGCAAGACGGACGAAGTCGCGGAACTGCTTCGTCGTCTCCCTTACGCTCGATCTCCTTCTGGGGAGGAAGGCAAAGGTATGCAAGATCTTGAATAAAAGTGCGCAGCTGCTAATGGATGAGTAATAGCTGGAGGAGCTCCCCGCGGCGGCTTTACCTTGACAGACTTCGGAACGCATCGAGCGAACATCGTCCACTCTCAGAGCCTGACCTGAAGCGTTATCGACAACGGACTGAAGGGATCTACGAACATGTGCCGCCACATGTTGTCGGGCTCGTCTCTGCTGTCCACTTCGAGATGTTCCTGGATACTCAACTCGGCGTAATCTACTTCCCGGGCTGCATCTACGTTCCAGGTCCCACCGCTGTTGCGCAAGACACTGACGGTTCTCTCAAGCCCGTGGCAGATGATCCACATGACTACGCATCCACTGAAGAGGCAAACGACTGGCGAACCGGCGGTATGGGGTTGAAATGCGCATGGGCGATACCCGAGTTCCTTGAAATGATGAAGTATCATTTTCGGAATCTCAGCTACCTCCCACTTGCCAGGGGTTGGGTTGCAGGGGCCTTTGGCGAAGATGAAGAGAATGCTCGAGGCATGCCCGCCGCATTTCCGACTGTTCGTCAGATGTCTCAGAAGCATGGATGGTCACATCTCGCTCATTCGTCAGATATTTCAGAAGCATGGATGGTCAGATCTCGCTCAATACCAGAAGGACAAATGCATGGACGAGTTGGACTCTCGATTGGAGGAGTTGTTTGATCATTAGATGGACTGACTTCGTGAACATGTGCGGACTAGAGGAGCTGAGCAGCTTGCTCAGGATTCAGCGAACTCGCCAATGGGCATACTGCCCGATGAAGATCCACAGGAGTGGAGCTGCTTGCTAAAGCTCCCGCCGATCGACGACAGATGTGGCGGGGGAGCATGCGAAATTGGGACACAGCAATGGATATTGTGCAAGCTCGTGACGCAGCAAAAGCTCGTGACGCAGCATGCAAGGCAGCGCATGCCCAGACCATAACCCAACGCGCCAAGCCCAAACTGCTCACAGTCCGTCTGCCGTTCGAAACCATTTCACATTCCTTCTTCCACCTTAGGGCGAATCCTCCTCCCACTTTTCGTACAGGAAGCTTCTCTGTCACTTCATCATGTCAAACGCTCAGCCTACCGACCACGATGACGATCGAGACTCCTCCGACGAAGATGACTCCAGAGTCCCGCGCTTATCGATTTCAGAAACGGAAGATCTTTGCAATATCACTTACTCCCGGGAGGAAATTATTGCGGCGTTAAGGAGCTACTACGCATTCTTGTCTACAATGTATCTGGACCCAGCATTCGTCCAAACACCACCCGACGATGGAGTATGGCCTGGGATGACGGTGGAGAACATGAGGAATTTTGGCAAAACCGATGAAGTTGTAGAGCTGCTCGGCCGCCTGCCCTACATACGACCAGTTCCCCGCCAGCCAGTGGATGGTGCGTTGGCAAGCAAGAATGTCTCGATCCTGCGGCTGACAAAAGAACAACAGCTGTAGCCATGTTTGAATTGAAAGACTGGGCATCTACTGCTGAGAGGCTTCCGCTTTCGGATGAAGAGGCTGGGATAATCTTGACTGAAACACAAGGGGGCTACAGGCAAATTCCGGCCCACGTCGTTGGACTCACCCACAATCGCGACGCCGAGATGTTTTTTGATACTCATCTTGGCCTGATGTACTTCCTGGCGGCAGCTGTACTCCCGGCCCAACACGGATCGCGCAGAATGCTGATGTGCGCTTTCCGCCAATAGCGGACTGCGCTGACGATTACGCGGCGGAAGGCGATGTGGAGTGGCGGGATGCTGGAACAGGTCTGCGCTGCGCATGGGCGATACCGGAATATTTCGAGATGCTGAAGTTTTATTTTCGAGAGTTGGGCTACATTCCCCTGAATCGAACACAGGTCGTCGAGGCTTTCGATAGCTGATGATGAGGAGGATCAGGAAATGGCGCCATCCGTATCATGTTTCAGGAGGATGGCCAGATCTGAAAAGATACCGTAAGGACGAGTGTATGGATGCGGTGGAACGCGCGGTGGAGTCAGAGAATCGAGGCTACTGAACATCGTACGCCTATTGGAACAGCTCTCAACATATCCATTCCAACTCGCCCTGAGACACAAGAGAAAGGTGCGACGGCATCGCGTTATTGGACGATAGCTGCTAATCCCTTGTGGCAACGCTTGTACTCCTTGCCTACAGTAGTCTGCTATGTGACACTAGAGCAGGGTACGCCCTACCTTGTGCAGTGACGGAAGAACTCTACCGAGGAAAACACTACGATAGCTCGATCATTTCCTCTGTTCCAAGGATACCAAACTCTACGTACGAACTTCCTTCTGTCAGTGGGCTTTGTTATCTCCGCTCAGACTGATGGACAAGATCTTGGGAGTTGGGACCACGAAATCGCAGCAGATCTATAATAGCCCCATCCTCCGCGAGGCCATTGTATTCCCGCCGAACGCCGACATGTAGACATTTACACCCCGCAATCACCCGGTCAGAGATCCATTCCGTCATACGCTGTCTTCTCCTGAAAAACGAAGGAGCTGGTTTGGCCCGAGAGTGACACATCACACTCTGCCTAGTTGACACGCCACCCTTCCTCCGGTTTCAGCACATCCTTCACACAGCTTGGCTGACCATACTTTGGAGGTCCGTATCAATTCCTCAGGTCCTGCCTCCAGCTTCTCACGGCAGGAGTATCCAGAGTCCGACCTTGATGTAGTGTGTATGTAAGCTTCGGACTCGATACTTGTCCACGCTGCCATCGGGCTTGTGAGCCCGGATAACCTCCCTCTCTGACCCAGGGAGCTGTGAACAAGACAATCTTCGGTTCAAACAAGCTGGCCAAGTACAAGTCTGCGATGGTCTCGTTCTCCAAACTGAGGTAGTCGAGAATGGCCTGGAAGCCGCCCTGAACGAGTCTTATATTGTGCAGGGAAAGATCCCGCAGTGCTGGCAATCGTCGTAGTATGCCCATGAGCTGGTCTTCGGTCGTCGTGAATCCTTCTAATGTAAGTTTCGGCAACCTGGAAAATTCGCCGCTTTCCAACGATCGGAGGATGCCTCTGCTGTGTAATTCGTTGATTTTGGGATTAACGTAAGCCAGGGAGTAGTGTTTGAGATTCAGTTCTTGAAGACCAGAACACTTTCGTAATAGATGTGCTAGACCAGTGAAGTTGCCAGTGTCATCGCTTTCTTTGAGGAGCGCTTCGTCCGATCGATTGACTTCTCTTTGATTTGGATTCCGATACTCTCGATTATCCTCAGTTATGGTGGCGTCCTTGTTGCTCTGATCGATGGTCTTGTCGGAGATGCTGAGGGACAGCGACTGGAATGTTTGTTGAGGGGGAGCCGAGGCAACATTGACCTTGCTCAGCTCATTACATGGCACACCACGCCTGAGCATTCGGTCGCTGTTGAAGAGATTGAGGCTTTGAACATCCAATCTACCCAGCGAGGCGAAGATCACTTGCGAGAGGTGACTGGCAGCCGCCCAGATGAGTTTCCAGCTACCACCGCATAGTGGCCAGAGTGGCGTGATTGCATCATCTCTGTACACTGCTACTTCAGCTGAGAGAGAATGCAGCGTAGTCTGCGAAGAGAGGCTGGCGAAAACCTAGCGGAGCAAGGTGACATCCAAACCCGCGTGCAACTCCGCCTGCTCACATTTTCGATGCTTCAAAGCTTCGAGGTCTGCCCTTGTGCACTCGAGATCTTCGTCCGTGAGATCTCGATCAACCACTTCGAAGAAACATCCATGCTCATCCACCTCGACGGCGTCGGTAGCTTTGTCTTATAAACGAGCTTCGAGCTCCAGGGTGTTATACACCGGTGCAACGATCGTGAGATCTCTAAGTAGATAGCACAACTCACCAGATCGGGCAGCCGAAGCTAATTTGCTCAACGCGCTTCCAGTCAGCTCGACCCGCTTCGTTCGGAAGTTGGCCTTGAAGTAGTCCTGGGTTGCTCTGGACTCCAGGGCCCGATTGACGAGTCGTATTGAGCATATGTCGTGGAGTGGGAGTAGTACGACAACTCTTTCGACGAGTTCCGGAGGCAGTGCATTAAAAGACATTGTAAAGGTCGATTTGATGGCCCAACTTTCGAGACAGGCAGGTAGTCGTCAGGCGATAACCCTGGACCGCAAAGCATGGCACTAACGGCTACGGCTTGCTGTTCCAGATCTTGGGACAGTGAGGAGGCGAAATTGAAGTGCTCCCTTCTTCGTTCGAACCGTTCATGTTGGTGGCAAGTTTCCACAGTGACATGTTAGGTTTAGGTGGCCTGGGCTCAACATCATCGTCCTTGGCAGCGCAAAGGCGCAATGCAATGAAATTTCGTTGATGGATTTCTCGGGTATTACTGTAGGCAGTTGTCGGTCTCCTCGCGTAGATGAGGCACGACTTTGGAAGATGTTTTGAGCGCAAGTCAGATGTCGAAGTCGTTACTGGGAATACGAGCTGAATGGCAGCTGGAGAGCCCAAAGACCCGACGAGCCAAATGTCTAGGGGGAGAACAACAGGAAAGAACGACCGGATAGAGGTGATGACTAAGCAAGATTTGACGCTAAACCAAAAAGAGAATAGCAAAAAGCTAACTCTCCTCCGTCTTCGAGGGGCGGTAGGAGAGGTAGGTAAGGCTAGCTCGAACTGAACGTTACTATAAGGGTTAGTAAACAGAGGAGTCTATCCGTATACTACCTTACTAAGCCACCCCTCACAGGAGCGAGTTCTTGTTAAAACTACTAAAAGAATAATATTACATATACCTTAGCTAGAGGGCCGAGACGCGCTAAGCCTAATCGGGAAGTTATCTAGTCTAAAAAAGTCTATAACTGCCTAATTAGGCATTAAAAAAACATCCGTCCCTACACCCCTTCCCTCTTCTATTACGTAA
>JYJE01001819.1:0-14907 GCA_000983655.1 Zymoseptoria brevis
ATAGTACGCTAATACTATAACACCGACTACTTAATCTTAGCAATAGTAGCCTTTAACTTGCTCCGTACATTATTAACCTTATCTATAATCTCCTTAATTAGCTTACCCTTAATCTTAGCCTTTAGCTAACCTCTTATTCTCTTTAAAACTCCGTTCTTATACTTTAACTCCGATACCTCTAACTCTAGCATAGCGATCTTATCCTACGCCTTATTTATCTTAGTACGTATACTACTAATAGCCTCCTTTAATATACTCTTCTTTTCTACCGGCTCCTCCTTAATCTTTACCTCCTCTCTAGTAAAATATAGAGGCTTACCCTTATAGTAGTAGTAAGCGTAGGCAACTATAGTCTTAGAGGTCTTATAGTCGAGTCCGCGATCCTCGTACTAGCCGTACTTAGTAACCGCCGGAATGCCTAATTTTTTTTATTAGCCTACGAGCCTTACTAAGAGCCGTATAAGCTATATTACCTTCGTCCGTCTCTATAACTCTATATATATAATTATATCTCCTAAGTATCTAACGTCCGCTCTTCTTTAGATTATAGTCTATACTCTATACTTTAGTAAGGGAATTGCTCTATAGACTGTCGGAGATATACTAGAAGTCTTTAGAGGTAGCCGTAGTAGACTTAGTAAAGGCGAGGAGGTCGGTAGGTAGCTAAGATATAGAAGCGATAGCTAGAGTAGATATAGTCGCTAGCTAAGGGTCGCTACCGTCGTCGGAGAGAGAGAGGAGAGTAAGGAGAGTAAGGAGTCTTCGAGGGGGGTATCTTAATTTTAAAGGCGGTTAGGGTCGCGAGCCTTATTAAGTTCTATATTAAGTACTATAAAACTAACTATTTTTACGTACGCGCGCGGTACGATATTGCGAGCAGTATATATTATATAATAAGCGAACTGCGAGCGCGCGCGGTAGAGTAGTAGAAGTAGTAGTATTAATAAGAGTTAAAGAAAAGCGGTGTTAATAATACTTATCTACGTAAACCGCGTATTATCGCGCACTTACATATAATTGTTAATAATTAGAGTAACTGGCGCAGCTGTATGGCGACAATACAAGCAATTGGCGACAATGGCGGTAGTGGTAGTAGTGGTTGTTATTATAAGAACTGAAAATTGAGGTAGTGACCTAAATGTCAACATGGGCCGCGATCTTTTCCTCCCGTTGCTTGCAGAATTTGACCTCACTTCTCCATCTTCACAACACTCACCACAAGAGTAGGGACTTCCTCTGGCTCCAGGCTGAGTGAAAAGCACTCATACGCCATGGTGTCGGCCTCGCCGAAGAGGCTGAAAGGCAGCGTTAGGCTTGACGGCGACCCCGACTCTGCTCAGCTGAGAACTTTGCGAGTGGCTTGAAGCCTTCAAAGTCCAACGGTGCCGAGGAAGATTGGAAGCTCCGCCGCTCCATCGCCGCCTCTTTCTGGACGAGCTCGATATTACCTCTCGCACCTTTCGTGTTCTCGTAGAAGCAGCGACTGTACCATCTCGCCTTGTCCCTTGATGCATCGTGCTCATGCTGGTGACTGCTGTGCCGCCAGCGAGGTCCTGAGGCGGTGTCTAAACTTCGTACCAATGCAAGCGCTCTGCTGGGAGGCTGAGCATCAAGCGGGGCTGGGTGGCATCCTGAGGAAGCAAGATAAGTACTTGAACAGCAACGTCGCCAGCCTCGCGGGATGCTTGCTTCATTGCGTATTTATCTCAGTCCAGGTTTGCAAGAGAAACTCCAGCGTTTCGGAACATCTTCCTTCAAGTCTGCCTCAGCATCAGCAAGATTTCATACTTGCAAGCCTAACACACATCACACCCTCCCAATTCTCTTCTTCGCCTCCCTCCTCCCTCTCATCTCCGCCGACTTCCTCATCGCCAACGCCACAGCCTGCACCGGCCCCTTCCCCATAAACACCTGCACCCACGGCGTCAAAGTCCTCTCCGGCACAAACGACGCCACAGAATACACCTGCGATCACCTCATCCGTGCTCAAGACAGCAATTACCTCAGCGGCGGCACAGCGGGTCCGCATGGCATGAACGTTGTGGCAAAGCAGGGCATTTGCGACTCCGGAAGATTGGAATTTGTGAAGGATGGCGTGGGTTATGAAGTTCGGGATTCGAATGGTGTGCATCTGGGGGATTGTACCTTGACGAATCAGTGGAATCGGTCGTGCGATATGTGGATTGGGGTGACGTACTTTGAGTCGATGTACTATTGCACGAGCGGTGTGTGCGGTTGAGAGAGCTGCGATTCTGGAGAATTTGAAGGCTGTGGTGAGAACTTTCTGGTACATCGAGATGTCGAACGCCATATCTGGCGAGTCGATCGGACAAAGTCGACATGAGACTCTTTCCAATCTGGATCGCCGAGTGCCATTTGCGAACACCAGTCCCGGGAATCACGCCCGCCCGGGCTTCTAGAAAATGTCGATGATCTGCCAAACACTCTGCTGAAGATGCGGATCTGGCTTCCGCCCGCTGAAGTTCGATCTCGGAAGAACGCTGGCGGGATTTGCTGGCGATGGTCCAATGCGCTGTTCGAATTGATGTGGAGACGCCATATTGCCGTGTCAGATCGACAGCCAGGTGTGAGAATGCTTGCGATGCTTGCTCGCTCGAATCTTACTCCTCTTTCAATGGCCTCCCGCGAGAAGGCCGTTGTTGCGCACGCGGACCTTGTCAAGTACACGCCTCTTGTTGCAATCCCATCTTGATTTTAACAGGCTTTGGTATCCGAGGTCTCATGCGCCTGATCCATCCTCGTTTCAGCCTCTCTTGTCACTCTCGTCGTCCGCATCTGCTATCTTTCAATGAGGAGGCATGCCCAACTCCTTGCTCCTGCACAGCCCTCAAGGATACCTCTGAGGTGAATGTGGATCGACTCTGAACGCTCTGTGGTCCTTGCAACGGTCTGCGAGAAGTTCTCGGCGGACCTCGTAGTTGGTAGCCGACTTATCGAGGTTGGACGCAGTTTCCGTGGTATCGACAAGCACGCTTCGAATCTTGCTCGGCGTGTCTCTGCTCTGGTGCTTCTGACTCGTAGCTCAGACTTGTGTGTTGTCTCCCTCACCATCCACGCTTGATTCCAGCCGCTCAGGAGATGTCGTGGCCGCAAATGCGCGCATGTTTGCCACGGCGATCCGCAAGTGAACTGAAGCGCAGTCATGGAATCCAGTGGTGTTTTGCATCGACTTGTGGAGCCATCTGACCTTGAGCGGCGAATGACAGTTTCAATGATTGATGTCGGGGTAGCTGAAAGCAGCTCCTGACCTTCGTTCGTTATGGTGGGATGGCAGACAGTCGACTAAATGAGAGCGTGAGGACTTCTGCTTGCTGAAGTCCTCCTTGCGGCAGAGTTTGCTTGCGAGATGGCGACGTAACTTGGACCGTATCGATCGCTGAACCTGCGATCCTTCAGGTCAGCAGATATCAATTCCCATCAACAGCGGCAGATGTGTTTGACATACCAGCAGGAGCTTTTGCGTTGAAGCCAAGTATTGCGGCTGCGTGCTGAAGCCGGAAAATCTCGTCGATGCGTTGATCGTGGTACGTGCGCTCTACGACATCTTCTTTGGAGCTGGAATGGGTCCTCACACGACAGATGCTTGCGTGCGGCCCATGGTGAAGAGAATACACTGTCTTCGTGGTGCTGTAGCTATCAATATCAAAGCTGCCGTGGTGCTGAGAAGCTCAACGACGTCGCTCAACTCACTTGACTGGCGAACACCACTAAGCGTCACAACAACGCCCCTGAAGGGCCTGAACGTCAAGCACCCATCAGGTGAGCCGGTCATCAACACATCCATCACTGTAGACGCAGGCAACGCATCATAGCCAGTATGCACAGGCCCAGCAGCAGACAAACGTGCGGCAACAGAGGTACAGCAAGCCTGAAGAGGGCCAAGACACACAACAATAACAGCATCAACTCAACTTCAGGAAACTCTTCTCCAAGCCCCAGTCTTACGACCGACGACACGATGAAAAGAACACATCACAAGTGATGGAGAAAGCAAAAATTGCGCCCACGAGGCTCCCGAAGGAACCAAGACGAAGGATCAACACCGCGCTGTGCAATGCAGGCCGACCCCAAGGCAACCAGAAGTCATGATCTCCGGAGTGCAAGGCAAGGTAAGTATGAGAAGAGAAAGGAAGCAGGTTTGGCAAGGGAAAAGCTCAAAGGTCAATCAACGACAACGGGACAACGGGAGCGGGATGAGGTAAGCTGGCAGGCGTGATGGCGGCAACGAGGAGGGTGCTGGAATGAGGAACGGCGGGAGGGAGGGAGGGAAGGTGTGGCGGTGAGGGTGGGGCTGGAGTGAAGGGCGTGGAAGGGGAGGGAGGGTTGTTGGGGGGATGAGTTGGACAGATTGTTTGAGAGCTCAGAGGCCTGATCTCTTGTCGACGGGTGTTGTTGAGGTCGATGAGAATGTCTTGTAGTATATCGATCGATCATCTTCGTTGTATGTGTTCGATATGACCAACGATCAAACGATGGGGTTGTATCCTGGCCTTGATCAACTGCGACTCTGAAGCAAACGGCCAGCCAATTGTGGCACATAAGCGAGCTGCCATTCACCTTCCGACAGGAATGGCTCTTTTTAAATGACAGAACGTGGGAAGACATCAACACTTACGAGCGCACACCCTAAATACTTCCAGCGACTTGATCAACACCCATATGTCGTTGGCCAAGCTTCATCGGCATCAAGCACGTCTCAGGCTTTGTATGCCATATCATCAGTGGACCTGTTCGAGCACATCGGAGACTAACATTGCTCGACATAGTCAGAACAAGTGCATCTTGACCGGCACCGCTCTTTGACATCCAGTACATCTCCAGCAACGACTGTAAGTCCATCAGCATGTCACCTTCAGCGACGTCGGAGACTGACCATTCTCACATAGCTCCAATCACACGAACAACCATGTCGAACGCAAACCACCCTCACATCCCCTCTAAGCTCGACTTCAAGAACTTCAAGAACTTCCTGCTCTCGCAGACTGCTGGCAACAGCTCTGCGCAGGAAGCGAACGACAAGCGCACGAAAGGGATGTCTGCGGACGAGAAGAAATCTGGTGGAGACGAGGGGAAGGAGGAGGAATGGACTCTGGTCGACTCGGAGAAAGAGAGGATTGCAAAGGAGCTGGAGGCGGAGGCAGAGTTACGGCAGGAGAATGCGGTGTTGGATGATATTGAGGAGAAGTTTGAGCCTACGATTGGTAAATAAGTTGGAGATGTGAACGCGAGCCGACGTAGGAATGGTACTTTTTGAAGATTCGCTTGATGATTCGATTCATACGGCTGGGTGGAATGGGCGGCCTCTCTATTTGACGACGGGTAGTGTTGCCAGTAGAATTGAGTACATGCAGCTGTCAGCGGTCCCCGTGAACGAGACAGTCTGGCAAGAAAGCTCCGCTCGTTCTGTGCATGCAGCTTGCCGAAAGGGTCTTCTGTGAGTGGCCGATCAATGAGTCCTTCTCACAAGATGAAAGCAAAATACGTACCGCTCTGGTTAACGATCAGTCGGCCAGGCCATCGATGTTGGCTTTCTTCAGCTACCGATAACATTCACGGTAGAGATCGAAACGAAGAGAAACGTCAGTGACAAGGCGGACTTGCGGATGACCAGCGAGAGTAGAAGCTCAGACCTGCTCGGACTCAGTCAGGACTTATGGTGGCCATTCGTTCATTGTCGAAGCGTACCAGGAATCGAAAAGGACATACGACGAGGCGGAGGATGTCAGCACTGCTGCCTGCCGATATATCGTCGTGGCTACTGTACTGCAGGATGACCAACACCCCGTTCTTTGACACGCCTTTCTCCATGCACCCGAGTCGCAGATAGATTCAGATGGCACTCGGCAAAGAGGTTTGAACATACTCCAGATGCAGTTCTCCGCGGCAGATGAGCCGGCCCAAAGTCCCAGCAAAGCTTGGAGATTCTTCGGCATGCCGCCAGCGAAGGCTTCGAACGTCGCTGCGGCATGAGATCTCCGTCGCTCGTATACACCTGTGATAATCGATTATATGTTGCACAAAAAGGAGCGAAAGGAAGAGGTCGAAATTGAGTTGTACCGTCAGAAGTACAACGTTCACGCCAGGGGAAGATCTAACTTCCGATCGGCCGAGAACAAGGCTCACACAGCGGTCTTCTCTCCGACAACATCCCTGTCAGGCACGATCGTGCTGTACAAAAGCCAGATCGTGGCTGCCCGCAGCGGGGTGACACGAGACAACGACTTTGACTTCAATTCCGCCTCTTCGTCTTCTTCTTCTCCTGCGTCCACAACACCGACCTCGCTCACCACCACCACCACATGCTCTTCAAACCTCTCCGTCCTCGCATATCGCCGCTTCTGACCAGACACACCCACAACACTCACAGATTCGCGACCATGGCTTCTAGCAGCAGCACGCCCGCCCGCAAAGCCGCCCTCGCAGTCATCGACATGCAGGAAGACTTCTGCGAGCCCAACGGCCCACTCGCCGTCAAAGACGGCCGCAGCGTTGCTCCCATCATCAACGAACTCATGGACCGCCCGGGTTTCTCTCTCAAGATAGGAACTCGAGACTTCCACCCAAGGAACCATGTGTCGTTTGCGAGCAACCACAAAGACATGACGCCGTTCACGTCCAAGCACACGATTCACAATCCGTACAATGAGAAGGAGACGCAGACGACGTGAGTGACGATGTTTTCTTCCACTCGTGACATCTGACTAACGGTACTTCACAGCCTCCTCTGGCCCGACCACTGCGTCCAAGGCACCCCCGGCGTCCTCATCCTCCCCGAACTCCAGCGCGAAAAGCTCACTCACATCGTCAACAAGGGCATGGACCCGCTGCTGGAATCCTACTCCGCCTTCGGCCCACCCTTCCGCCACCCCGAAGTCTCCATGTCCGGCTTGACGGCGATTCTCAAGGAAAACGGCATTACCGACATCTTCGTCGTGGGTCTGGCGTTCGATTTTTGCGTCAAGCATACGGCGCTGGATGCGGTCGAGCAGGGATTCAAGGCGTATGTGATTGAGGATGCGACGAGGGCGGTCGATCAGAGCGAGGAGGGTCTGAAGGCGGTGAAGGAGGAGTTGGTGGCGGCTGGAGTGAACATCGTGGGTTTGGAGTCGGAGGAGTTGCCGTGAGCACGGCATTGTTGATGAGCGGCACGAGCGATCAGACCCAGTCGACCATGAAGCAGAAGGTGGCAATGATGATGGCCAGCATGAGGATGATCGCGGCTGGAGATGGCTCGTTGAGGAAGAACCTGATCAGAAGGCATGCGATGATTGCCCAGTACCAGAGCTTGAGCCAGAATTCGGGACGCAGCATGGCAATGGGCAAAGCGAACGGCATCGTGAATGGGCGTTCCGAGAGCTTTGAAAGTGGGAAGCGGGTAGTTGTTCGTAGGAATGGGTACCGAGCGTTTCCTCTGTGCTTCTTCGATGTGCACTGGTGAGATGATGGAGTTGTCGTAATGTTCAAGGAGAAGCCGTTGTAAGGAGGTGGGAGCTCAGTCTGTTTGCCCTCAGCAAGCACATGCCTTTCTTCACAATATTCAGGAACGACCACCATGGTTCGCCGGCACACTGAGAACATTCCAGCTCGGCCTAGTTGCAAGCAGCATCATTGCATGGCGGAAGAATCTTTCACATTGAGCAGCACATACACGATTCTCGTCCAAATGCTTCTCTGGTCTGCTGTTGTGCATTTGCGGGTGGATGCCAAAGCGCGTTGTGCGAATGTATGCGCTCAAACGAGGTCCGATGGCTGCTGTTCAAAATCGCCAAATGTACACCGTGATACCGCTGATATT
The DNA here is from genome assembly GCA_000983655.1 of Zymoseptoria brevis. Classification (NCBI taxonomy): domain Eukaryota; kingdom Fungi; phylum Ascomycota; class Dothideomycetes; order Mycosphaerellales; family Mycosphaerellaceae; genus Zymoseptoria; species Zymoseptoria brevis. The sequence continues at coordinate 7,817 of JYJE01001819.1, forward strand.
CCACATGACGGACCCTTGATCGAATACAATACCTCGCTGTGATCCATCTTTCGAGGGAAGAAGTTGAGTGATGAAATGTGTAAAGGACGAGGTCAAGTGCGAAAGAAAGCCGTGCTTTGGAGAACGCGATCTCGTGTGGCTTTCGTTGTCAAGCTTTCAATTGCCGACGATCACTCTCACACCTCACCTTTACATTACCTTTCTCATCCGTTCCTGTATTAATTCCCATCGACGTCGACTCATGCTTCGGCCAAGTGCCATCGTCCACCGATGCACCGTCCACTCAAGATTGATGCGAAGACATAGTACTGTCGAGACTCCCGACAGGCACGTCCCTTGAACGAATCCCAAGCACTGCTGACGGCAACCATCAAAACGAGCGATCCTCCACGATGCTATGGCTCTACGATTGGACCACCGTTGCGAGCAAAAGATGTAAAGCGGCCGACGGAAGGGTGAAGGCTGCCTTTGGATATCCATGCCGGCGGTGATCAGTCCGATGTGCGCTGAGAAAGAGAAGGAGGTCGCAATGCTACGATGCTCGACAGGTCTGCGTCATCAAATACACATCTGCGCAACCCGCTGTTCGCTGTCACGGCACAATCGGCACATCATGGCGGATACTGGTCGCATTGCGAGGGCTTTGCTGTCCTGAGCCAGAGCTGGCGCGCTCTCTTTCGTTTCATGCAGTATCTTCTCGTGAGCTCACTGAATATCTTGCTCACACTGTCTATTGCAGCAGCATGCCTTCTCCATCGCCTCTCGAACTTGTCGTCTTGGTATCGCTATGCTTTTGTTGAGCGCTGTGCTCTCTCTACCTATCCCTACGAATGGACGACATGTGTGCTGCCATCACTTCACGCCCCCATGCTCTTCATCCTCTGACTTCTTGCCGAATCTTGATCTCAATATCAACATGCTCGTGAAGTACCATCGGCGGCATTCACGGGCGAGCCATTGGATGGACGGCATCTGTGAGGCCTTGGTCAGCCGCGTAAGGAGGCAAGTATGAAACATGCACCCCATCTTACCTCGGCCGTGTGCTGCCGCTGTGCTAACGAGTGCGGCTTCGATGTGACGGAGGCTGTATGGTTGTAGGAGGCCTTGCGAAAGATACATTGGGTCAGTCGACTCTCCTGGGATCAACGCCTCGAATTCGACACACTCTCTTGCGCTGCGCGGACTGTTGATGGTATGGTTCAACGTCGATATTCCTGGCTGACGAGTCCTGGTACGGTAGGTCGAGTGAAGGGCAGGAGTGTTGCTCATTGACGTCGAGGGTGAAGGTCGTTTGCCATTGTTGACGTTTCGTTGCGGTCTTGGCGTTCATGTCCGCCGCACTGCCTACAGCTTCATTTCTTCTCGTTTCAACTTCCTCTTTTCTTCTTCGGCCAGCTTACAAGCACGTATGTATACCCATTGCTTTCCACGGCCGCCAGGGCATTGCTAACCAGCTTCTCATCGAAGAGAACATCTCACACACATCGAGTACGTATTCCCTCGTTCCCATCACATCATGAGAACTTCGAGCGGCGGCGGTGAGCTGCACCGCTCTGATCACTGCCACATCGATCAGTCTGCCCACACTGCGGGTGCATCCTAACTACGGTCCCATCATTGCTTTCAAGGCCATCATGCTAACTCTCTTCTCAGAAACCGACATTCAAATCACCGCGTTGTAAGTTCTCCCTACCACGCCTCTCCTCCACCTTTCACGGACGGCACTCCGCAGCGACCACGAGCTCCGGACCGTCCGGTTCGACTACATTGCATCAAGATCCAGTGCAAAGGAAGAGTGACATTGACGGATTTGCCTTCACAGTTTCCACCACCAAGGCCCGCAGAAACGTTTCTCTCTGTAAGTCTCTCGGTATCCGTGGCTCTTACTTTGGATCCCTCTGCTGAAACAGCATTGCTACCTGTGAGAGCGAAGACTGACTTGTATCCCAGCCGCAACAACAACAACAACAACAGCAGAAGCAGCAGCAATTGTAAGTCACCTCCCGTTCTTTTACATCCGACCCCTCTCTCCTTGCTTGCCTTGTTCTGGCGCTCTACCTTCCTCTTTGAATGTATAGCACCTTACCAGCGCCGAGAGAGATCATTGCTGACCACATCTCCTACAATAGCTCCCCACCAACACCGACCTCGTATGTTCTCCCTGCTCTCTACCCTGCTTCGAGCGACGGCAACGGGTCCTCGCTGTTCAGCTCGATCTCGTTAAGACCGGAGCATTGGCATTATTGGAGAGTCCTTGCTGATATACATCAGATCACCGACCTCGCCACCGCCGCCAACAGCACCGTAAGTAAACCCCTTACACCTCCGCAAAGCAACATCGCACCGTTTCTCCTTCTCTCTACTTGCTCTCCGATCCTTTCGTCCGAACCAAGCCGCTCTCTCCCATCTCAGCCGCTCAATGTCAATATCCGCCGCTGAGTGGTCTACGGAGAGGGAGGGCAGTGCTTCCTATTTCTTTCAATGCACCGAGACTGTCTCTTCCTCCTCATCTGGCTGGAAACAAGCTTCGTCTTCGAATGGCTCAAGGAGAGAGAGGGGCCTGCTTCTGTTGTTTTCGAATGCATTACGCCTTTCGTTTCGTTCACACCCGTTCGAAATTGATTTCCGCATTCGAGTCGCTAACCAGTATAGATGTGCGTGATCTTGTGGACGCGTTGCGGCCGCCGCTGGTGCAAGAACGCGGGCTTCTTCACCAGCCCGGTCGTGCTCTCGGGGTGTGCGCTTCGTCAGCGCGGCACTCCGCACGACGCGTGCCCGGCGCACTGCGAGGTGCACGAGGAGGGGGACTGCCGGGACTGCGCGGAGCGGCGCGAGCGTACGTGATCCTATCTCCCCTTTCTCTTGTGGCCCTACCTGACTTCTAGGTATAGTGGAGCACCTTCGTGTGCGAGCGGCGGCGGCTGCGGCCCTGCAGCGTGCCCTCGACGCCCAACTGGGGCAGTAGAGGGAGAGAGAGAGAGAGGACGAGAGGGAGTGGCGCTCCAAAAACAAAGCCATTAAACATCACGCGGTGAGTCCTCTTCCCATCCTCCGTTGCGCTCTCCATACCATTCAACCTATTCTCTGCCGTTCATTTACTGATTCTTTCTTCCAGACAGCACTGCGTCGGAGAGCGGCGGCGGCGGCGATTTGTTCTTTTTTTAGGATTTTTATAAAAAATACCACCACCATGAGGCATTGCCTCGCCCGGCCTGTTGGCCGCGGCAAAGTTCTCCTGCTGGTTCTTCGTTGACTCCGTGCTCTCTCCGTCGACTGTGCTGTTGAAGTCATTGCTGTTCTGCCGAGCAAGACTGTTGTGTTCGAGGTAAGTGGGCTGGTTTTCTACAAGATGGGTTCTTTCTCCTACTGATCCGTTGCCTGTGTAGGAAAATGACTGTGCTGTTGATATCGTGGCTGTATCTGATATCCGTGAGTTTAGCTGGTCTGAGATATGAGCGCAAGATCGTCACACCGTCGGGATTTTGTTTCGACTTCTCAAGCTCCACACTAGCTCAAAGGGAGTGTTCAAGACCACCTTCACTTTGGTGCGAATCGTACACACGCCACAACCTCAACGACCCTTCATCTTCCACTCGACAACAACTTCACCCATCACCCAAGACCCAAGACCTACACACATCCCCCGCCATGCCGAATCTCACTCACACCGAGCTCATGTTCCTCGTCCGCCACGGCTTCGCTCCATTCACCCAAAGCATCGCGACCAACGACTACGAAGACAACCACATTCAAAACGTCCGCGCGCTCAACATGAGGACCGGGGCATACTGCGCAATCTTTGGGAGGATGTGCGAGGAACCCGCCAAACCCGCAGAAGTGCCACCGGCAGCAGACGTTCCAGGCAGGCATCTTCAGGGAGATCCGGGATACGGCAACTCGCCGGACCTCATCGCGAGGTGGCAAGTGGACATCTTCTATCAGGCGGACAACTCTCTCGTCCGATTCTTCGGCCATGCTGTTGGCCTGGTCACTGGACTGTCGAAAGCTACTGATGCCTCGGAGGTGAGTGTACCTCTTTCGTCGGAAGATCCAATACGGTTGTTTCTCCTGCTGACTATTCCATTCGTGAAAGGGTCTATCACCATTTCAGGTATCGCCTCGCCCGGCCAACGATAGTAGCGAGCTCTCCTGTCAATCTCCGCTCTGCGCCTACCAACTATGCTGTTCATGTCGTTGCAGCCTTTTTAAGTCTTGCCGATGCTTTGGAGCTCAGTCGACCTATTCTTTCGAGAAGTGGCTGCTTCTCCTGCGGTTTTCTGCTTTCCTTTCCCGGACTGTGGGAACAGTCTCGATGCTGTTCTATCAGACAACGACGACGTCTCCGAGGTGAGTGGGTCTTTTCTCTTGGAATTTTGCAGAAATCCTCTGGCTGATCTCGCTTTCCAAGCTGTTGACCACGAAACTGGCTGCCATCATATACTGCCGACAAGCAGTGCTTCACTCGAGATGGACTCCTTTCAACCTTCGAACATGGCTGCTTCTCCTGCCTGCTTCCGATCCCCTCACATCGACTATGCGGCTGGTATCGTTGCTGTGCTACTGAGCGCTGTTGGTCACTTTGAGGCAGGGCGTTTCTCACTTCATGTTCGCTGGAATACCGGGTGATGCAGTTTCATCGCTTCGAAATGATGACCCAACTTCAAGTTGCGGACAGTCGCCTAGGTGTGCAGAGGCTACACCCGCCGCGCCTGCTACGATTACGACGAGCTGGACCAGCCTGGCCCTCCTGCTGGGCGAAAAAGCTGCGCAGACAACTCCGCTTCAACAGCGTGCTCAAGCACAGAGAGACGTCATGAAAAAGCGAGCTGAGTAGAGCTACAGCGACAAACGCCACGACAGCCACTCAAAGAGCAGCGAGGTCGCGGAAAGCAGAAAATATTTCTTTGTGCGTGTTCGCTCGTTGGACGGAGAGTGATCACACCTCAATAAAGCCAGGAACGAAATGGATTGGAGTCCGACGTTTGTACCTGGTACTTCTTGATGAGACTCATTCGTGCATCTATCTGCGTATGTACGAGCATTTGATCATGAATGTCATTCCGGTCCAACGAAGAAGGCGATGCTGAGGAGCCGCGATTCGCCGGTCTACAGCGTGTGAGCGCATCGGACGGGTCACCGTTCAATCCTTGCCCAAAAGGCTATTGGCCTGATCACAAGAGCGCGGACCAATAATGCCTGGAAGTCAACACTGGGGCCTGCAAGTACGCCAACCAGCGGTGACCCGTCCGATGCGCTCACGCGCTGTACAGAATTTGAGAGCGGGTTTTTAAACATGAATGCCAATCCGGACGGAAACGACAAGGACCACCCTATTCGTTAAGCAACAGTCGAAGGGAACCGCTGCTACCAGATGAGTCTCCACGAGGTGTTCATCCTTCGCCTTTGCAGACAATCCCTGGCCGCGGCAGAAGCGGGGAATCAGCATCAACAGCATATTCCTTGCAAAGACTGCTCAGAAACGCTGCCACTGACGAATCGCTGTGCCCTCACGGACGCCTCATTTTATTCTCCGTCGTTTAGCGGCGCATGGTCCGTGAGAATGAAACGAGAGGTATATGAACCCTCCGCTTCCACGTTATTTTCCGCCTTTGTTTCCCTGACTCCAAACCGCGAATTGCATACTCCACGACTCCCGCCAAGGACCAAGAACACATCAAGAATCATGCAGTTCTCCCAGCTCGCCATTGCCCTCACCATGGTCGCGGCCGCGTTGGCCGACGGCGTGAATCATCCCTCTCTCCCATCTCACTCAGAGCTCATCACTGACAACAACGACACACAGTATTGCGATCTCCCGGGCATCCCGGCATGCCCTCACGGCTGCTGCAACTTCTCGGGCAGCAAAATCCACATTTATGGAAGGGACTATCTGCCCTGCGCAGACGTATGTTTCACCGTCTGAATCGACAAACGTCGCATGTGCCGACCTTGCTGACACTCATTGAAGTCTTCACCATGCAAGAACGTCGGCGCTTTGTGCCACGTGGACACGTCGGACACGTCGCACATTAAGCATGCGAAGTGCCACAGGGAGGTGCACAACCCGCCGGGCGACGAGTGATCTTGACCATCTCATCGATGGGATGGATCGAGAGCAGCTTTGCCTGCGATACTCTTCAACCGCGGACTGCCATAAGCAGCATAATTGTGTCGAATAATGGTTGATTGCGGTAGTCTTGCGGACCTGCGAGGCGCTTGGCCAATCCTGGAATGTTGGAAGGGCGGGTCCATCTGGTCTGAAGTTTAGCAGGATAACCCTTGCGAACGAAGCTATTCGCAAAGAAGAATGCCTGCACCTTTGCCGGCATCTCCTTGTACATTCACTTCCGTGACTTGCCGTAGGTCGACCCGTGACCATACGAAATCCCATCCATTTCTCGTATTTCGGTCCAGGTTCTTGCACTTCTCGACCGCAGATAGCGAGTCTACAGTAAACCTGACCGCTCATATGTTAACCTGACCGCCGAGGAATTTTAGGCGTACAAGTTATACTATTAGGCGAAGAATTTGTTACGCTAACGTAATTGCCGAGGTCTCGGCTTTTAGATAACTTCTAAATTCCTTTAGGTCTAAACCTTCTTTTTCTTTAGCAACTACTATTTACTATAGAGTAGCTGTTCCCTTCCTAATTCCTATTATAACGCGCTCTAAAGGCGCTTAGAATCTAATTAGCAAATACGCTCCGAATCTAATTACTAAAACTACTCCGAATCCGATCGAAACTTCTAGACTTAAAGAAAATTAAGAAACCTATATAATCCGAACCTATTCTAAATCTAATTACCTTATACCTAATTTTAAGAATTTAAAAAATACCTATACTTATAATATAATTAGAAGACTTTTAGAATAGCTCTAGCTAAGAAAATAATAAGAGATAAGTTATATTAGGAGTATACTACTATAGTAGCTAAGGGAGTAAAGCTACTAGTAAGGCATTTAGAATCTGTTCTAAATACCCTTAGCTTATACCTACCTTAGGGATTATCGGACTTTAAGGTAGTACTAGAGGTATAAGGACCCCCTTACGTAAGCACATCTGGCCTTATCTCCCCTAAGCTAGGCTATCC